>JAIPRL010000646.1:0-29632 GCA_025469235.1 Pemphigus obesinymphae
TTCTCGTTAAATTTGATAATAGGTGTTTAAGCTCTAAATCTAACCAAAATGCCATAATTTCAATTTTGCGTTGTATAATTTTGCTATATTGCCAATTAGATGGACGGAGACAGAAAATGCGGGTATATAGCATCCTCTTAATGCGCATTTATTATTTAATTCGATTCATCAAATCGAATTAACTCTTACTCCCGGATTAAGAAATACATGTAAACGCTTAAATGCGCATTAATGACTCGCAGTTATTAGGTTCCTTATCAATTATTACTTATCAGATATCAGAGATAATAGTTATTCTAATTTTCTACACATATTGCGTTTTCTATTTAAAATATTTTTATTATTTAGATGCATGTAAACTCGAACCCTAATGCGCATTTAGTTAATGCGAATTAACGACTGCATGTAAATGTAGTAATTAACTAATATATATAGTAATTATATATTCGATGAGAATAATATAGGCATTTTATTTCAGGTTTTTATTTATTGTGCGGACACTGTATATTTTAATATCGATCGTTAGAACAATTTTTATTTTTTTATTTACAATTGATAATCTATTGCGTGTATATGAGTTAATAAGTCAATTCAAATGAATCGTTCTCGAAAACGTGCCTATATAGTTCACTCGATATTGTATATATATGTAAATAATGTTTGTACATGTATCATAATATACCGGTGACTTTTTTTAAACTTAACATAAAACACTCGTTTCTCCGTGAAATTTTGATGTTTAGAAATATATTTTAGATTCTGAGTGAAGCGAGGAATGTATTGATTTTATGATAATATGTTTTTTTTTATGTCTGTACCCAAAAAATCTATAAGAAGAAGTGCTCCGATCATTACATTATGTAGCACTATTTCCTGGTAACATATTGCAACTATAGTTGGTATTTTAGAGAAGTCATTTTTCGATTTTTTAAATTTTTTTCGATAAATGCGTAAGAAAAAACTATCGAAAAATTAGCATAAAAATCGGAAAACATGATTGTGGTAAAACTCTATATAACTCCAAAAATATTGATGCTATAAGCATGAAATTTTCACCACAAACGTATGTACGTAAAATATTAATACAAAAATTTGGACTATTTATAGCAATTTTCAATTTATTATATTATTCATAATAGTTTTAATTTTAGGTTTTAAGACCTGAAAATTTAATACAGTATTAAAATTACGTCATTCTAGCTATATACAAAAACATTTAAAAATCCGTCTATACAATAATTTTTAGTAGCCATTTCATTTTTTTCAATAATAGATATACATTATTTTGGTATAAAATGTGTCTGAATTGCGGTGAAATAATAGACTTAAATAAACTTCATATTTTCACCAGAAATATATAATATAATAGTACCTACATTATGAATACAAAAACATGTTTGAAAATTTTTACCAATTTTGGGTTATTTATGGCAATTTTAAATTTTAAGTCATTTAATTCATAATAGGTTTAACTTTTCTACTTTACAGAAGAATTCAATTTTTCTAAAAATATGTATTTTTTGATCAGAAAAATAATGGTGAAGTCAGAATTTGGCGGTCGGACTTAGTTATATCAAATGGAAATTTAACATTTTATCGTGTTTGTTTCAATCGTTTTTTCTTCATATTTTTCAAGTTATATGCCTAGTGGCAGCCAACGGTGATGTCATGCGCAGGGTCCTCGGTTCGAATCTCTTTACATCCAAATAACTTTTTACACATTTTCAACTTTTTTTGTTCATTATATTGTATAATATTATCATATTATTTTATATTATTAGTACAATCTACAGTTTTTATCAAGTATATCCACCGAAGCTTTGCTCGGAGTCATTTTTTTAGAAAGGAATGATTTATCATTGCTTTCAAATTCAATATATTCACTACCAATATCCTACCCAATGAGGGAAATGTTTCCACCCCTTACTGACCAGCTATCTTAGTTTAATTTGAAAAAAATATAATAGATAGGTACTAATAGTTTTTACAAAAAAAAAAATGTTTTTCTTTTGTATTTAATCTATAGGTATATTGTTGATTTAACAATTATATGTTTTTTTTTATGTCTATACACACTCTTTCAAGTATAAAAGATGTCAAGTATGACATTTTTGGGGTAAAATATAAAATTCCTTCTAGCGTAGGTAGGTAAGTAATTTATAGAGAACATAATTCGATTTTCTCATTAATTCTCTGATGTGTAAATGAAATATACTGATTATAACGAAAAATAATAAATAAAGTAGTCATGGTTATCGATTTACTATTTATTTATTAAACCACTGAGCTCTGTTCATAATAGTTTTTATTAAAATAAATGATTTATCATTGTTTTAAAATTCAACAGTTCCAACGAGTGTACCCTATCCGACGAGCGATACATCCACCCTCTATTGATCGGATTTTATTTAAACTTCATATTTTGGCACAGAATGTTTTTTCTGAAAATTAACAAATTATTATTGTAAATAATTAAATGACTTATTATTATAAGTCAACAATTAATGTAGGTTATATATATTTACCATTTAAAATGATTTTACCAATGTGGTCAGAGTTTTTGATAATCAAAATTCGACACGTGGTTCTTATAGGTTCTTTATCATTTATTACCAAACTATAAGGAATAATCAACTTTAAAATTTAAAGAAAATTTAAGAATTTAACAATTAAAACTTTAAAGTATACCAAATTAATGTTTCAATATTATATTTTACAACTCTCATGACCTATCCTGTAGCAGGATTTTAGGTAATATTTGTATCAAAGACTGGTAACCTTTTCGCCAGGTATACCTACTTATGCATAAATATTAAACTTAAAATATTCTTAATTTTCAAATAAATATCTTAAAATAATCGAAATATAAAAACCACCAATTACTGTACAGTTTTTCTTTTTATATTATATTATTGTTAGAATATTAGGAAAAATGTATGAATAAAAAAAAATTTAATATTGAAAAAATTAATTTGTCACTCGTTTTTTTTTATGCTTAATAACATTTTTCCACGTGATGAGAAATATTTTACAAAAATATTCTAAAAATATCAAATTCAAATGCATTTAACATCAAAAATTTTCGAAAAGTTCAAAATTCAAATGAAATATTTTAAATAAGTATTATTTACTAAAATAGTATAGTAAACGGACCTATCAATACCCCCTCCCTTTATAGTTTATACCAACAGTCTAATAACCGCCCTTTATTTATCAACTAAGGAATTTTGCCCCTAAATATAGTACCTACCTAAATTATAAAGGTTATAAATGGAAGTATATAAATGATTGATTTTCAATATTTTTTTTTACTCCCACCCCCTTGTCTCAGAAAAAAATATACCACTGAAGATATCAATATTTAAATTCATATTTATGTTCAATAGAAATCAGATATAATGTAAAAGGTCATAAAAATGTGTAAATGTAGTAATCAGTGACAATAATTTATTACCGAGAACTGATATATTATTTTTAAAATGATGTACTTACGATTTACTTGCCAGCTATTTCTTAAAATTTCGGTTATAAATAATTGTTTAATATACGCAATGATCTTATAAAAAAATATATTGAAAACGAATAACAAAGTATATTGTTTTTAATTTTTATTGTATATTATTATACATTTTATTATAGTACTATATAGTAGGTAATCAATATTATAAGTACTCAATAATTTTCAAATTTTCACTCGTAGAAAAATATATAGGTAATATGTATTGTATACCTAATATAATTATAATTTATATGAGAAAAATATTAAAAACATTATTTTGCTCACTGTTTATTTTTATGTCTGAATATGGGTTTTTATTCGTTTAAAATACTTTGCAATCGTGTGGTGACATCAAAAGTGAAAAATGTTTACACACGATTATTCAGAATATTGTATATAAATAATAATATTATCGTAGGTATACGTACGTATACACGGTATGCACACATTCTTCCATCGCTAAGAACACTAAACATTCTATTATAATGAGATGTACTGAATACTAATGTGTATACAGGATGATCAAAATTTGACGTTACAACCGTATTTTCTCGTAGATATAAATGGTATAAATACGAATATTTTTATATATTTATATAATATAAACTGAAACGATTTAAAAGTATTTGATGCCTTCAAATGCACTTTTCAAGAAGGGTTTTGTAAGTAAACTTTAAAAATCTAATTAGAGCCCATAATTTTTAAGTAAACATCACACAAAGATATTATGTATTTATTTTTTTAGTTAATTTGATGTTTTTTAGGAATCAATTTTTTCTGGTGAGTACCTAACACAATGCTCGAGAATGGGTTTATATAGAAGCGGTGTATCACTAGTGCTGTATTTTGTCTATAATATACAAGTAAACTTAGTCACTAAATTTCTAGGTTTAAATAAAGGCTTCAAATGTTATTTCCATAAAAAAATAGATAGTCTCATTTAATTTTCAAATGTAGGTATATAGCAATAACTCTACCCCCTCCCCCCCCCCAAAAAAAAACAGAGTTTTGAAACCCGTGAGTACACAACAATAATGGACAGTTATTTGATTTTCAATGTCGAGATAACGCTTATTCGTCGAATAATGTTATTTGGTATTTGTTTGGAATACAATTTATTCGTCCAAGTAACTGCTGATAATACAAACTTCAATTCCTCATTATAATGAGTGTTATAGTGTTATCACTGAAAATTTAAAAGTAAATAATATCGACCAATTACGATCATGTAAATCTGTGTAACTTGTTCCATAGTTTATTTTATTTTATTTTATACTATTAGTATCATCATCTATTAGTATCACTATTTAATAAATAACTTTTACATTGAATTGCACATCTCTTTATTCGGAAGTTAGTTTCCGAAAATGAAGGTAGTAAAATATATTCAATGGATTTGACGAATAGATGAACGAATGAAAAGCCGGGCCTATGAGAACTTTCCCAAAACTGTCAAAACTATACATGGTGATTAGTGAAAAACACTGCAAAGGGGCGTTCAAGTATTACGTAAGCGCCTAGGGGGAGGGGGGAGTCTGCCGTGTGCTTACATTTGCAGACATTGAGGGGTTAGAACCATGCTGACATCAACAGAAATAAAAAAAATAAAAATATTTATATAAATATGTACTAATTTTTATCAAAATATGTAAAATAAAATTCAAAATATGTGACAACATTTTTGATTTATTTTTAATTAATTTATATGAAATTCAAAAAAATTTTTTTTTTAATAGAGGGAGGGTCGTCGGATATATGCTGACGTAATAAAGTAAGGGGGATCGGACATTTGCTGAAAATTGCTGACAAGGGTCTAAAAAGTCCAAAAATGTGCTGACGTAATACTTGAACGCCCCCCCAAGAATGATATCATGACCCTGATGATAACTATTATGATTTTCACGGATCTAGATGTTGAAGATGATCAATAATCAATATGATCAATACAAATTTAAGCCTTATTATTTTATCCTCCATTATAATATATAAATAAATATTAATTTATATATTATTATATATTTTGTATTTAAAAAGTTTACAAAGTCGAAAATTTATAAAATTATAATTGAAAAATGGAAAAACCCTAATTGTGACCTAGCTATTAAAAATATATATTTGAGTTATTGAGAATAATTTATACTGAATACTTATAAATTACCGAATAATATTTTTGGAACAATAATTTCTAATTCAATTTGTAATTATAAATTATAGCAGTTAGCGCCTAGCTACATTTTACTTAGTTGGCTAAATAAATAAAAAGGTCCAATAATAATAACATTTATACTTATTTATTTGTTTATAAGTTAATGTTAATTTTCTTATACATTTAATTAAGTATATACATAAACTGAGGTAAATTAAAATATTTAGTTACGTTTAAATAACAGTAGGTAATTTACATAAAATTAAATTTATAAAAGTTAAAAATATTGCTTACACTTTGAAATATCATATTTCAATTTAAATCAAATGAATTATTAAATGCATTTTCAAAATATTTTTTAAGACTATTTTAACTTAGTAGGTACTTCTAAGTTATACAAAAATGTAAAATAGGTGAAATTGCTTCATTAAAAAATTTAAATAGTGTCTCTGTAATTGATTATATAATAAAGCGATACTTCTAAATTATAATTGTTTCAGTAAAATTCTATACTCGACATATTTCAATAATAAACATTTTATTGATACTTTAAATATTTTAGTGAATTAAAAATATAAAATATACAATATTTATAGATACAACGTTAAACAAAACGTTTCTACGTTATTCCTGAAACATTTCTATATCGTTTTCCTTTTTATCGCATTTAAACTATAATATTAGATACCTATCTATAATTTATAATTGTTTTAACTTTTAAGCAATTACCCATATATTAATATTTTATTAAAATGCATTTTAAAATATAATACAATATCTTGATTTGAGGAGAAAACGAAATAAATAATAATAAATAGCTCAATATCAAGGGGGCCCAATTATCTGAAATCTGAGTGCCCAGCCCTGTCTCATCGACGTGGCCAGGCCCGCCGCCGATGAATTGTTGGTCTACGTAAATGGGAAATTGGCTGTTACCTATAATAATAAAATTGTTACAATATATCACATTATTTCAAATACCAATAGTTCAAAAAATCATTTCGGAGGGAATCACAGTCCACAAACTGCATCCAGGCCGACGGAAAAGGGGGTTTGGGGGTCGAGGCACTCGCTCGGGAAATAATTCGGAAAAATTTCAATCGGTAAATTATTGAAAAATAATTACCTCACCACAGCAAATTGCGTCGCTGGTCAAGATTTGATTTTTGTTTATAATATTTTCGAGTTTTTCGTGATATTTTATTATTTCCGCGTAAAACGTTATTGTTTAACCTTTTATAATAATTACTCATTGCTATAATATTATTATTTTTAACCGTACACGTGTCACATATTATTACATTATTATACCGATCTTCGCTTGAAATCGTTTATCAAATGCAATTTTGCCTTCAAATCTAATGATAATAAAATAATAATAAATTGTACACTATATACAGTAGGTATATCCTGTCCTGTATGAACCGAAGGACCAATTATTTCCACCACCTGCAACGACTATAATATTATCGTATGTAATGATATGTGGATTTTTTTATTATCCATTTTCAATATTTTATAATTATTACGAGAAAACTTTTGTATTGTGAAATTTCGATCACTCTGTATAAATATGGTAAACAGATTAACATTATAATATTATTAAATGCTGCAGTGCGTTGTGTAACCGGTTTGTATGGGCGAGTGTGCGCGGCGTGGAACGAGGATTTAGTGTGCGTAGGTCGGCCGATAACGAGCGTTCTGTCGTTTTCAGTTGTGAGGGGGGTCATTGTCGTTGTGGGGGAACGCGTTGGGGGTGTGGAGCGCGTCTGAAGTGACCGCTAGATGGCGGTAGATGACCGCCCGATAGCGCACTTTTGTTTGTTTATTTCCTGTCCGTCGTATACGGGGCAGACTCGGCTGTCGTCGACCTTGACGGCGCTATCACTGGCCCGCGCCAACCCTCCGCACGTTGATTGTACGCCGCGCACCGTCGAACCGTCGTGAACCCGCGCTTCTGTTGTCGTTTTCGCGTTATTATTATTATTATTTATTATTATTATTATTGTTAATATTTCATTTTCGTCGTCAATCGTCGGTTAAGTGTTATCGCCGTATTATAGTAATATTTTTTTTTTTTTTTGGTGGGCCCGTCCCACGAGGCGAATCACGAGTTCGTGTTTTCCTACGACGTAAATTCGCCGTCGATCGGCCTAGGAAAAAAACATCGATACCCACGGCCATAATATCCCAAAAAACAATAATGACTTAGAACTCTGTTGTTCGCTCTTGGACGGAATAATAATACCTATAATATAGTATATTCGTCGAAACCGGGTGAACGAAACGGAGTGTGGCTACAGCGAGTGAGTGGGAGCGAGTGAGAAAGAGGAAGAAGACCAGCCGTTTTTTTTCTCGAGGTTTTCCGCGGGTTCCGGCGCAGATAGACGACCGTTCGACGCGAGTCCGGACGCCGAGAGCATTGCGGTTGAAATGCCAATCGGTTGCGGACCTGCCAGCGCTAACGAACGTCTACTTACCGGTAATCGAATCGTTGTCGGACGAGTGCTGTATGCTCCGCGGCGAGATAACGCGGTCATCGACGGTAAGTACATTACAATAATGAACGCTCTAGAATATATCGTAATAATTAATAAAGAATAATAATTAACAATGACGCGAGTGATTGGCACGGAACGAACAAAGAAAACGTGCGATTGGAGTAAACTACTTGTGCTAGCCAGCATATTATAGTTATGTATTCAATTAAAACGTTATTTTCCGTTATAAGTGACTTAATAAGTATGTCGGGCGTGAGAGGTTGTGCACCGAAAGAGCAGACGACTATTACAATTCATTATTAATTATTGTAAATTTTATTTGCGTTTTAGATTACTGTTATGTTGTTATTGGTTTTCATCAATTTATTTTTTTCCCACCCAGGTGAAGTGAGCAGATAAAACAAAAACCAACTCAACAACTTATTCGCTGTCGTTGAGATTGCTGTGCGGTGTCAGAAGCACTCACAGCAGTCTTGGACGTACACCCCGGCGAAGACATCACACACACAACCGTCCACTACCGGGAGTCTTTATCATCATCGCACATAAACGGGTCTTTTAAGTTTGCACGCTTACTCAACGTACGGAATGAGTGCGTATCAAATTAACTCCGCTTCTGTTGTATACGACATGCAGAACTCTACGCTGTTCGGTCACGGCTTATTCGGCGATTGCTACTCTAATATTGTGGGCACAGCCACTACAATGTTTCTGTCCACTCAGTATCAGCCGGTGTTCATGTCCGTAATCGGGTCCATTGTTGTGGGCCTTAGTGGACTTTTTCCACTACTTATATTGCCAGTCAACGACACAGTTTCTCTGAAAACCGGATGTGAGTATGTGGTCATACACACAATATATTTTCTACCTAGGTACCCAATCCGACTTGAGATATTAAGTAGGTATCAATAAAAATGTTGATGTTTATATTGGAATCTAATATTGATATGTTATACGGTAATAGTTTTATCACAAGATAATATGATTGTATACATAGGAAGTTGTTTTCATTTTTGAGTAAACGCTTAAAATCTATATAATGTTATAAAAATAATTTATTTAAATAATAATTGGTACTTATACGACTATACCTGACTAATGATGCATATATAATATATGCAATATACCTAATGCATGTAATATAATAAACTAGATAGGTAGGTATTCTATTTTAAAGGTTTTATTATGGTTGACATCATTATACATATAAGGCATTTGAAATGTTAAAAAACAATATTAAATTACTTAACAAATATAGGTATAGATTTAGTATAATCTATGATATAGGTATTCATACCTAATCATGTTATCAGTGTGTTGAATATAATGATTATTGTATAGTTGCTATTCAGTTGGACATTGACAAACTCCTGATACAAATATAATTAATATAAATTCGTAGTAACCCAAATTACTTTTTAAATATTAACATTTCGCTGAGTTACATTATTTTTTAAAAATCATTGCATTTTCTAGGTCAATATTTTTATTAAGGATATTTGATTAACGATGCATATCATTATAAAAACAAATTGTAATCATTTCAAATAATTTGTTATAAAATTACGTTATTGTAGTTTATACCTAACAGTTTGTTATGTGAGAACTAATAATGTAATTTAATAACATTACATTTTTGTGAGGAATTTATAATTAGTAGATTCATTTCATGTTGATGAATGTTTTAAATTACCTTTTTGTCTTAAACTACATTTATCTATAACATTCATAAGGCTGTACATACAAATATCATGGTAGAACAAAGAAATCTATATTGTGTTTTAATGTCCTTACAAATTAATAATTTAGCATAAACGTCCAAGACCCTCTAGTTGGCCTTGAAGATGATTGATAGTTGTGCATGTCTTTAGATTGTACCATATTTATGATTAGATACACTTTCGATTAAACATATCCTGTATGAGATATAGGCTTTTCAACTAATTTTTAAATTTCTATTAATAAATTTTATAATGGAAAGTTTCACTTTAGTTGATTATTCTATAAAATCAATTTATTATTGTATGAAAATATACCTATCATTTGTTTTATCATTAGTTGGGTTGTGACAATGACACAGATGAACAATACACATTTAAGCATCCAATATCTGTGTGAAAGATATTGACCAATAATATGTTTATTCAGCCACATAATTAAAAAAAAAAAAATTAAAAAAATAATTGTTATTGTGTAAGAAACTGAGACAGTGTTGAAATATTTTTGGATAGATTGTACGTCTTATTCAATTGCTTTATAATCTAGTCATCTAAATGTTTATTTATATATTCATGTTCAATAAATTTGAAGGTTTGTAATTATGTTTTATATTAATATTTAAAATCTAATTATATTAATTTTCCTATATTAATGTGTCTTGGAATAACCATGTAAATTAAATTATTCTAAAAATAATTTAACTAAATTTTTATAGGGTTTAAAAATTAAATAAGTATTATTTTTTAATTTTATTAAGTTATATAAAAATGTAATTAAGAATCTACCCTGTTTACATTAATACTAATATATATTTAAAGTATATTTAACTAGGTATCTTTAAATTCATAATTTGTGTGATATACATTGTCATAGTATTTACCTTACCTATACATACACTTTTTATATTTATATCTATTGTTTCGTTATTTTATGTTTTTAATGTCAGCCATGTTTAAAGTAGTAGGTATTAAACGTATTTAATCTTTAAATTTTGTTTATATAAACCAACTGGTATTATATATATAGGTACAACAATTTATTTATTTTTAAACATTAATTTAATTCTAATTTATGATTTTCATTTTCCTTGTCACCATAATATGGACAAGATAATATAATATTTCTACAAGGTTATTCTAATAACAACAAGATATTTTTATTTAGACTAAATGTCTGGCATGTTTTAATTATTACGTTTAGTAATTAGATACCTACCTACTGTTTAAACTGCTATAATTTCCTCATCAAATATTAACATTATATTAACACAAGTAGCAATTAATACAATTTATGTAGTACAGCTGTTAATAATTATTATTAAACAATGTATTACAATATGTATTTAATATTTATTTTAGAAAAAAAAAAATCCATTTATAAGCATACAATTTTTGTATTTATATTTACTGTGAAATTTAAATACAAATCAGCCAATTTTAATATGTATCTAAATTTTGATCATTAGTTATTATTATAATTATTGAGATTAGTTTATACAAGTTTTTAATTTTTATATTAACAGATTAAATGCATCTTTTAAAATAATTTAATGACACATTTGTTCGTGCAATTATTATTATTAATACTTATTTATGAGTTATAATGAAAAAAATAATCATATTTTAATAGAATTATTGACAGAGTGTTATATCTTGCGAGACAGAGGTAAAATGTTGAGCTGATAAAAAAAAAAAAATGTCCAATCTGTACAAAACCTGGGACAGTTCTGTCTGTAACCACCCCTAACACTGGCCTTGGTTATTAATATCACTAGTTAATTAATGCTAACTTCAGATGGTACCTATATGTGTAAAATATTAGTTATATATGCATATTATTATAGTTATAAAAATACTATAAGATAATATATTTGCATTTAATTTATATATACTTTTATTTTTGGTTTTAGCTGGGAGTAAACATTTACGTCTATTGTTGAGCTTTTCTGTTGGTGGTATGTTGGGCGATGTATTTTTACATGTTTTGCCTGAAGTATGGATCGCTTCTAAGGGTATGCTTCATAATATCTGTTTATTATAAATTTATTGTTATCTGTTAATCATATTTTATTCTTTTATTTTTTAAAGATAGGCATGGAAACTGGATCCGGGATGGTTGGTGGGTGTTAGCTGGCTTGTTGGTATTCATTATAGTTGAAAAAGTATTTTCAGTATCTAATGATGAAGAAACTAATGAAATCACCATCAAGAACGTGTCTGTCGACATAAATTTGGTTAATAATAACCATAAAGATTTGGGAAAAGGGACTAAATGCAATAATGGTATTTTGAACAAAGGAAAAAGTCACATCGAAGTGAGTTATTACTTATTATAAAAAAGTTTTTATTTGTATTATTTAATTAAATTTCTTATTACCTATAGAAATCTAATTTGTTGTTTTTAGGTAAGTGGCTATTTAAATTTGCTTGCCAATTGTATTGACAATTTTACTCATGGTTTAGCAGTGGGAGGAAGTTTTCTCATATCCCCAAGAGTTGGATTATTCACCACATTAGCAATATTAGGTAATATGCAAAATATTTATAAATTATTTATCTGTTTGGTATAAATGTTTTATTGGTTCTCTTAGTTCATGAAATTCCCCATGAAGTGGGCGATTTCGCTATTCTTTTAAAGTCTGGGTTTAACCGTTGGCAAGCTGCATGTGCTCAAGTATACACAGCGTCTGCTGGTATATTAGGCGCCCTTACAGCCATTTACTGTAGCGGAGTTTCCGGTGAAGTGGGTAAGTCAATATTATATTTCAAAATAATATAAATAATAAAAATTGTATCTATTTAAAAATCAATAACCAAAATAGGTATATGTACCTCTATAAATACTTAGTTTGTGCATTTAAAAAAAATTCAACGTTTTAACTTGAATCATCTTATATCTTATATTATATATATATAAGATAGTCCATAGGCACATCCATTTTCATAGTATAATAGAACAAAGAACAACACTATAAGACAAATAAAATATTTATGTACCTACTGCTTTATTTAGGAAAAGTGCCAAATAATATAAAAATTTAAATTAGATCAATATATTTTAAATGTTAAATATACCTGTTTTATCATGAGAACAACTCCGTAAACAACATACAAAATATGCAAAGGGGACATTATATTCGTATTAGTTGTCTTTGTTTATCTAATGGGTGTTATAGAAAATTACGTTGTACAAAACAATTGTGTTTACGTTGAAATTAGAACTAAAATATCTATTACTTGTAGTTTTGAAAAAAATAATTTTTTTTATAGAAAATTACAACTTTTTGTAAATTATTGTTTAACAAAATGGTAGTGTTTAATATTATTTTAAACAGAATTAAATATATAATTTCAATTATTTTATTTTAGAAGCTAAGACATCGTGGATTATGCCGTTCACAGCAGGTGGTTTTCTTCACATATCACTGGTGACCGTATTACCCGAACTTTTACATGAAGAGAACCCAAAAGAATCATTCAAACAGCTCACGTTAGTAATGGTCGGCATAATCGTTATGTTTATCATGTCTCATTTATTTGAATGATTATGTGTACATACTTTAAACTTTATCCTATGCTCTCCCCTCCAATTTCAACCCACTTGTGCAAAAGACTATAATTATTAATATTTATTATTATTATTAATTTATATACTCACATAATGAAGTTTATTTTAAGTTATTATATATTTTATTTTATTTTTATATTATTCACAAAGACCTACATATTGGACATGTTGCGAAGAGCGAAATGTATGAATTATTCTCCTATTGTTACCAAGACACACACCCAAATGTTTTAATTATGTTTCTTTTCTCTTTATATATATATATTTTTTTTTTTCAAAAGCGCTTTATCGTGTTAATTTATGTTGAGTTAATGGTTGCGTGTTGTTGATTTTTTGTCAATATTGCATTTTTTTAATTTTAAGAGTAAATAAAAAATTATTTATTTTTATTATAAAGCCATATTAGATTTAAGTAATTTATGTAAATATTTGTTATTATAATATTATAATGTATAACAAACTTTTAATTATCTTATTTTACTACTTAAAACTAAAATGTATTTTACTGAGTTTTTGTTTTAGGAAACAAATAATAAGTTATATATTATGTTAATAAATTTATGTAATTTTTGTGTTGAAAAAATGTATAATTTTATTAAATTATTTACAGAAATTAAGAACTATTATCGTCATCAGAATCCGTTTCTTCCTCGGCGTCTTTTAACCATTCAATTAGTTTATTGGCTTTTTCCCTAATGTCCTTAGCAAACTGATCGTCTTCTTCTTTTTGATGCCACTTCATAATTGATTCTTCACTCAATATGTTCACATCGTATAAGTGATGTATTAACTTGACTACGACCGTGTTGAGCATCTCTTCACCTTTTGCAACGTCTTCAATTGCTGACAAACAGTCTTCACATGAATCTGTGGTTTTTATGTAGTTTTTTAGTACCGGCAAAAAGTAATCGAGTTTGGATTGTAGTTGTGTGTAAAAACGAACCTGGTTTAGAGCCTTCAGCTCTGCTTTACTGTTCAACGTCAACATTGCTCGTATTACTTGGAAATTTGCTTCTCTATAATTTATATTGTACGCGTATCGCGATGAATTGATTTCTAATATTAAATTGTCGCAGTGTACGTGATCTTCAAATCCTCTGATTAACGAGTCCACAACTTCTGAATAGAACATACACGTATCATCAGGAATGGACATGGCAATAGACACAGCGTCATCACTGTCCGACGAGGAGCAACTGTTTGTCGACAAACTTCGTTTACGGTATGTCAGGCCACGCACTTCTAGTTCATCGTCGGAATCTGAGTCATTTTCTGCATCGTACACATACGCTTTAGGACCCAACTTCTTCGATTTGTTATTCATATCGTAACTGTGTATGCGTTTTTGTTGCAATTCTGTATTTGGTTCAATTACCACGCCACCACTGAGAATACAACTATTGAGAATTTTACTGTTCGATCTGATCGTGCAGTCCTGTCCAATAACCGAAAACTGTATGACTGAATTGTCGTTCACTTTGACACCATCGAACAGGTAAGAATGTTCCACGGTGACATTGTTGCCGATCGTGCAGTTTTTTCCTATAACACTTTTGAGTATGTGTGTTTTACTGCCCAAATTCGAGCCGGATGCTATAACGGTATCGTTGCCCACTTGACAGGTCAGGGCCAGCTTCACGTTGTCGCCGAAATAAACGTTACCATGTCGGAAGCTGTATTTGTCAATTATCTCCGGGACCTGCGGATAACTCCACCGGTGCAGAATGTCGTGGGTGACTTTCTGATAGGACGGCCAGTCGAACACTTCGTTGACGTACCCGTCGTCGACGACGTGGACGTACAGCGTGCTGTTTAGGATTTCCTCGTTGATCAGTAACCCCTTGACGAAGTCGTCTTTGGTCTGGAAGTCGAAATTGTCGGCGAACAGCGGTGGCACGGCCGTGGAACAGATGGCGACGTTGGTCTCGGACAGGTCCCGCCGTATCTGAACCGTACTGTCGATCACCAGTTCCAGGGGCAGGTCGATTTTCCTCCCGCTCTTGTTGTGGTACAGCACACGTCCCGTCTGTGAGTCCAACACCAGCGTCTGCCCGGTGTCCGAGTCGCTCTGCTGATAGACGAGCGTCATAACGGCCCCCCGGTCCCGTTTCTGCCGGAGGTCCTTGAACCGGTCCACGAGCGACAGCAGGGGCAGCTCGCCGACCACGTTGCCCCAGAGCAGCACGAAATCGTTTCGGATCAGGGCGCAGGCGTCCAGGTGGCGGAGAACGTCGCCAAACGAACGGCACGTGTCCGAGCTGGTGTAGACGACGTTCAGCCGGTGGAAACGAGTGTCCCGGACGAACGCCCTGATGCGGTCGGCGCTACCGCTGCCGCAGAACAGCACCACGTCCACGATGCCGGACGAGTCGAGCAGGTCCAGCGTGTAGTAGAGCAGCGGCTTGTTGACCAACGGCACCAGACACGAGTCGTCCCGGTCGGCGGCGGGCCAGAAGTTCTTGTGGAAGAAGCTGGCCACGACGACGGCCTGCAGGATGTCCTGTTTCTCCACTTTCGCGGACTTGTTCATGGCGCCGACGGTTCTACTGTCGAGCAAACGAAAACAATGAATTATACGGCAAGGTAACGCAAGTGCACGTCTTCATCGTCTGGGTCCGCCGACCGTAGAACTAATTGGCGAGCGCGAGCCGATAACGGAAAAATCTCTAGCCGTGATAACGTGGCGCGATAACTGATAAGTGATAACGGACGTCATGTAAATAAACAACATGGTACGACAAATACGCAGCGTTGCCGCACCGTGACGCGACCAGGCAACGTGGCCGTGGGCGGCCGTGTCGTATCAGTGGCAGCGCTCTCTCGTGACGTTGCGACACAATCATTTTATCAATATTTTCGCGGATAGCGACCATAGAGTCGTTCGTCTGCTTGGCGAATTCATTGTTATTATTGTTTTATGTCGTCTCGCGGACCGCGATTGATTCGTTTACCGCGCCGTGAGAAAAACGCGAAAAACAACCTAGTGCTAATTAACGGAAACCGTTCGTAAAGTTTTCGGCGTCCCGCTGAAAATTGAGAAAAAAACAAAAGTCCATTTGTCGCCGTTGATATTGTTTAGCCGCCGTCCACCATCATGTCGAGCAACGAGGAGAAAGCCATGGCCCTGTTGTCCGAGGCGGACAAGAAACTAAATTCGTCCAAAGGATTCTTTTCGTCGCTATTCGGGTGAGTGCCTACTTGACAGCCACACGAAATCGTGCATATTATTATACCTATAGATAGGTAGTCGTCTTGTAGTGCGTCGCACGAACAACGAAGCGATTCCGATTATTGGGGTTGTGTGTTGGTGGGGTACGTGTTCGGGGTAGACGACATATAGTGCAAGAACGTGAAAGACTTGGGGAGTAGTTTTCGAAAAGAACAAAAGTCACTCCGTCCTCCCACTATCATTTGCCCGTATGTCCGTGTTTTGATTAGGTCATGTTCGTCGACCAGATTTCATTTGAAATTCCAATTTGTACATATATCGAAACCATGGAAACCCGTCGGTGTGTACAGGCAAATCACCGTGATTTATGGACTTTTCAGCAAATCTGATGGCTTCGAAAAGTTTCGATTTTCACTCGGATTTTCACTAGTCAAAAACGGAAATGAAGTTTTATAAGAAAAAAAATATTTAAAACGTCATTTTGGACAATTTAAAAAGTCCCACTGATTGAATATCGTTTCATTCCGAGCTGTCGTAAGGTAGGAATGTTACTTTTCCATTAAATATTTACAATATTGGAAATATTGCCCTTGTTGGTATTGATTATATTCGAGATTAAATTAAAACCAGTAGCTAAGATACCATGGTCTAACACTTGTTATATTTGTGTGTGGTAGGTAAGTACTTTCCAATATATCATCCGGCTAGGATAGGTAGCATAATTGTGTGTAGACCCATTTCATAGTACCTTATCCACATTTTTCTAAATATATTATATTTGTTATTTTAAAGAAAATTATAAAGAATATCTTTAAAATGTAATAGGTACCTACTAAAAAAAATACTGATTTATGTAGGTAGGTAGGTATAATAGGAAGTACAATAACTTCCTATATAATATATAATAGGAACATTGATAAACAATTTAGTTAGTGCTATAATAAAGAATCCTCAGTGAAGCTCGTAAGAAACATAATTATACAAAAATATTACCTATCCTAAGGGTTATAGATGTTTTCATAACTCTCTTCTTAGTGATTAAAAATCTTGAAAACGGTATTTATAGTTTGTTATTGATAATTATATACTTTTAGCTTGTCATATTATTTTTACTTAACAGATATTAAATTTATAGTTATGAAATAATAACCGTACAGGCGTTGAGTCCAATGTTCAAATATTTATTATTATTATTTATTTTATGTTAAGGCTTTAACAGTCGAGTTGAGGTTATTGCATACATTATCTATTATTATTGTTTTGAATATGATTTACCTATAATTTTGATTTAGGTATCAAACTATAAAAATAAATGCCTACCCACTTATCTATTATATTTTATTAGAAATTGAAAAAATATATAGGTAGAACTTGTATTAGTAAATACATCTAGTTCAGTGAACCAAAGAAAAGTAGGTAAATGATATTTATAGGGATATTTATGTATACATATTACATGTACCTATCTATCATCAAAATAATTTGAAATAATTACATTTTTAATTAGGTATAATTAAAATAATTTGAATACAAGAAATATAAGTAGGTATATTGCGTGTGCAGAGAAAATCATTTATCGTCCAATCAATTGACCTTGAACAAATAAATACCTAATCAATTGATTTTTTTGGTGATAATACAGTTCACTTTTATATGAAAACTAATTTATAATCACCTATATAACCTATATAGGTACATATCTACCTACCTATATATTATGTATAATATATGCATTATGCATATAACTTGGTTACTATATTGTATAAACACGGTGTAATTAAAGATAAAATCTTAGAATGTAAAGTATATTATGTAATTAGGTTCATGAATTATAAAAGAAATAGTTTAAGGACCAATGATTAGTAAAATAGAAAGTATTTATCTGAAATTATATACCTATGTTGATTTGTTTCTATAATAAATTGTAATAAATATTAGTTATTTCTGATAATATACCTATACCAATACTAGGTAGGTATTTACTTAATAGATTAATAGGTAGCTAGATATATAAAATATTTAATGAAGGTTTCAAAAGTGTTACAGAATTTTGCTATAAAAATTATTTAAAATCTACAAGAGTACAAAGTAGGTAGGACCTTATCCTATGTATTTTTTCAATAAAACTGGAATGTACCCTACTAAAACAACAAGTCAAATTAATAATTACAATAATAATAATTCATTGATTCATCGATGACTAATGTTTTTTTCACAGATTAGATTAAAATGTAAAATGACATAATTTATGGTTTTATCAAATTTTTAAAATTAATCAATTGCAAATAAAATAGGTTGGTAATTATCTACCTACTTCAAATACCTAATATTTTGTTATGAACTCAAAGAAGATGATTTTCTTCACTTTATTATTAATGGAGATGGGAAATGTGAGTTGCTGACTACATTACTGAAACCAAAAGGCAATTCTCACAAAGTCGTCGCACCAATTCACCTTAGGCCAAAAATACCATGATATTTTGGCTGAAATGACAGTTTTTAATTTTTTGGCCCAATGTAAATTAGTGTAATTCCATTGTGAGAACTGTCTTTTGATTTCAGAAGTGTAGTGAGCTACCTACGTTTCATTTCTAGAAACAATAAGAGTGATGAAAATAATCTTCGAGTTCATAACGATCCAAAAACTCTTCACTTCTAAAACTTTGCATTTGGTGGGACTCTTTATGGACATTGTTCTCGGAAAATGCTACTGCATCCCCAATTTTTGTCGTATTCACTTGGGTCTCTAGTCTCATTTGAAGCATGGGAAAAAATCCCACTGCCCATGAAAGCACTAGTACTCTTACTTTCTGGTCATGCTTTGTATTATAATAATTGTATTTTTTTTTCATATTTTAAAATTAATTAGGTAGGTACTTATATTGATATTAGCTATGCTTGTCGTAGCTATCAAGAAAACCATATTCTATCCCTAATATGAGCATGTTAGAGTTTGGAAAATAAGAGGATGTAAAACTATTAACTTTTTTTACCTATACTGACAATGGTTGAATGAAAAAATCATTTAAAATTAAATATTAATCAAATATCATTCTCATCCAGTTGATTCTGAAAAAATAGTCATAAAATGATATTTACAATGACGTTAATATTTTCTCTGTGAGCAACTTTTCGACTAGAAAAAGTTGGAATGGGAGAAGTTTTGGAGGTTGTATGTTAACAATAGCAAATTAGTTCTAGTTAGAACTTTTGAGAGGTTATTTTTTGATTTTCCCAGTAGTTTGCATTAAGAAAAACTATTTTTTATATAGTGTTTGCAGTATGCAATATTTTATAAATGCAGAAGAAATAACAAATAAATAATTGTTGACTGATTTTTTTTTAAAGGTCAAAGATTTATATAGGGTTATTATATTTTATTTTAATAATATTAAAAATTATTATACGGAACTTCACTCAGAATCATTTTATTGAATTTATAGTATAGATACATGCATCTACCTCTACTGGCCAGACTTTTACACTTTTTCATACATATATACATAGTATATAACTCTTGATTTATAATTATGTTTAAATATAAAATATATACTACCTAGGTATGTCAATTTTTTATAAATGTAAGTATTTAATTTTTTTTCAGAAACGTTTCTAAAGTAGAAGATGCAATTGATTGTTATCAACGTGCAGCAAACTTATTTAAGATGGCGAAAAAATGGTCACAAGCTGGTAGAGCATTTGGTATGTCTGCCGATCTCAATTCTAAATCAGGCCGTAAACATGATGCAGCTACAAATTATGTAGACGCCTCGAATTGCTATAAGAAAACTGATCCAAATGGTATGTACATTATTTTGAATAGTCAATTACTATTTGTTTGATAAAATAAATTTAATAGTAATTACTTACCGACTTATTATTTTGAATATTATTTCAATTTATTAGCTTTTATTCATTAGATTTTACCTATTAGGATATTTAAGTATAAACTTTTAATGATAAAACATTGACCAGTGGGAAATAAGTTATGACATGTACATATTTCGACTCCTTTAGAAATTAATGTAATGTTTAGTATTTAATGTGAGCATTAAAATGTCTTCATTTATTACCACTAATATTGGCTATAACCCATGCTGTAACTGTTTTTGGTTTATTTCCAACCATTATAATATTAAATGTATTAAACTGTTTATTTTTTTTATGTTACAGAGGCTGCAGTGTGTCTGGAAAAAGCTATTGATATTTATACAGATATGGGTCGTTTTACCATGGCTGCCAAACAACATCAAAACATTGCAGAAATGTACGAGACTGAAGCAGTTGACCTGGAACGTGCCATAAACAATTATGAAAAGGCGGCTGATTATTTTATGGCCGAAGAAAGTAAGAGTTCAGCAAATAAATGCAAACTTAAGGTAGCACAGTACGCAGCACAACTTGAAGACTACGACCGAGCCATTCAAATATATGAAGAGGTAAATTATTACTGTGTTGTGTTAAATATTAATTTTGATCACCAACTGTAATAAATTCATCATTACAGGTTGCCGGGACCTCACTGGATAGTTCATTGTTGAAGTACAGTGCAAAGGAATACTACTTCCGAGCAGCGTTGTGTCATTTGTGTGTCGATGTGCTTAATGCTCAATTGGCCATGAATCAATATATTGAGCGGTACCCAGCATTCCAAGATAGTAGAGAATACAAATTACTACAGGTGAATAATTACAGTAATACAAATTAAAATATAAATTGAAAGTCAATATTTACTTCTTTTGTTTTTATGCTGTACATATTTTTGTTTTACTAATAATTTTACAATGACTAACAGCTGTTATAAATATTAAGATTTTAAGCCAAAAAATATATGCAAAAAACTAAAATTAATTTTACATACTAAATATTATAGCTTATGAATTATGTATGTATGAAATAAAGTTAATCTATTATTATTATGGTTAAACTATTGCATAAAATATAAATTAGACTACTAACATGAAATTGAGCATGGAATATAGTCTATATATACAGTTTGAAGCCCATTTGCTAATTTGACATTTACATATATTTGAATTTGTTAAAAATTGATTGATACTTTTTTAATTTTTTTACATCTACTTATATTTATATGCATATGCACACAATTTATCTTATTTTATACTTAGTGGTTAATATATATTTTATATTAATAATTTAACATTATGGTAATAAAATAGACCTCGGATTGCAGTAACTAAAAATTACAATCTTATATTCTCAATATTAATATTAGTTGTCTAATTTACTTTTTATGTACCTAATGGTTTAATCATATTAATAATATGTTACATTTATTTATATCTACATCATTCATAAAATCTTAGTTTATAAATTTAATTTTTGTTTTTACAGTGGTTTTTTTTATTTAATATTTTTTTTTTTAACTTTTTAGTTGACATTTTATAAGTTTCATAATTTAATTAGTTTAAATCCAATATGGGCTGGGTTGGCTTTTAAATTTAAAATACATTACATGTCAAAAAATATTGTCACAAGTTATAACTAACAAAAGTAATTTTTGTGACTTATAGATTGTTAATAAACTAGTAATTACATATAATTGTTATAAGTATGTATAATTCTTTATAATTCTAAGTTTGTTAGTTCAAACGCAGTATAAATCCATAAGATTCAACTAATTGATATTAAATTTTTACACATGTCTTTATTTTCCATTGTACTTTATAGTAACCGTTTTTCACACAGTAAAATGAGGATTTTTGTTGATTTTTTGATTGCCACGGATACCAATTAATTGTAGTAATAATAAATGAATAGTATATGAGTAATATGGTTATTCTTTCACGGCAACGGTTTTTTTTTTCAATCAATAAACATTCAGAATTATATATATACATATATATATATAGATTGGTAATAATCTACATAAAGATCACTTATAGTCTGAATATAATAACAATTTTAAAAATGTTTAAAAGTTAATGGTTATAATTACAAACAATTTATTTCCAGAATGATATAATAAAAAATTTTGTTAATTTACAAAATATATGGAATATATTTGGTATGACCTATGGCATATTCAAAAGTGGAAATAGAAATTAAAAATACTTTGCTTATTGAGTAGGATACTGGTGATATATTAAATTTGAAGGCAATAATAAATCATTTTTTGTATAAAACGATTTTGAGAAAAGCTTTGGTATATAAATTCTTAAAAAAAAATTTTATTTGTTATTTTATTATTTCCCGTACATTTATAAAATATTACGTCAGGAAAGGTCGTTTTTTAATAGAAAGTTTTAGTTTTTCTCTTTTTAAGATTATTATTTTAAGTTCTACTTAATTTCACATACCCAGTGTCACTAATTGGACTTAAAGAAATCTTTTGGGACACTAGCCAGTATCAAACATACATACATACATATTATATAGACTGGTCAACACTTTCTTTTTTAAACCCCTCCTTTTTGTTCCTCTAGGAAAACTTGCTGTTTCATCGAATTTATTAATTTTATATATGAATGATGTGTGTGTTTTTAAAAATAATATATATTATACAAATCATTGTATAATTCATATCCTAAATGTGATTTATATTTTATATAATTTTTTTTTTTTTATACATTTTTCATTTCAAATTAAAAATTAAGCCATGTTGTCGAATAATTAAATTACTAAAAAGTAAAAATACATAGAAATCTTATACCTATTATTCTAAATATACAATTACATACAACTTTTCAAAATGATAAAAATGATAAAATTGTATATTTTATATCTAAAAATTGTATACCTTATATCTACAAATTATATATACGTTTTACAAATTAAAAATATATTTTGTAAAAAAAATTATTATTTTTAATTTGTTTCGAGTACCTATTAGGTATTTCAGATTAAATTTTATTTTAATGTAATATTTTGAAAAAATTCCACATAAAACAAAATATATATTTTTTTAAATTATAGAAAATTAGAATTTTTCCCAACCACCATCACCCTGAAATGATGAGTACGACTTATCCGTGTACGTTTTTGTTCACAGTCAAATTACAACTAGTTCTTTTTAAAATATTTTGAAATTTACCAGTGAAATCCACATTAATCTATGATAATAACTTAATATAAACTTTTATTTAATTCTCAATCTCTCATTGTTGTAATGTCTCTTTTTAAGTCATTCGTCCTTAAATATTGCTTCTCTATTTTAACATTTTATTTCATTGTAATATTTAGTTCCTACATAATTAATGAGAGCTATGACGTTTTATAAAAATAAATGCATTATGTTTTTTTATGATAATTATCATAAAAAAACATAATGCATAAAACTCACATGCATAAATTATGATAAAACACGGTTCTTATAACTCTATGCTTTGTAATATTTAACCTGAATGATACCTCAATATAATATATAAAAAAAATAGGACCTCTACATTCTGCAGAAACAATACAAATTTTTGAAACAAGTTTAAAAGTTATAAGTTATATTTTTAAATAGGTAAGTTTTATGTCAAATTTGCTTTGTTTTTCTTATTTGTTAATTCATTAATAGGAAAAATAATTGATAATAATTTTATACTTAGTGACCATACTTACAATAATTATACAACCAATTACTGTACTAATACTTTGTACAACAATAATATTGTTTTCAAAAAAAAAACATTTAGTGAAATAACAATTATTAATGAATAACTTTATTTTTAAGTAATGTTTTAATTTACATATCTCAGTTACTTTTTTTGGTAAAATTAAAAAGAAAATTTTATTTTTATTATGTAATTTTGTAAATAACTCAACTTACCTATTTAAAAAAATTAATGTAACTTGCTCAGCATTGGTTTCTAATATTTTATTAGTGTTCTATTAATATTATAATATAAAATTTACCTACAGTATTATTTAACAGATGAGAACATTATGTTCTTTCATTGTTTATTTTTTTTCCCCAAAATTTTAATTTTATATAATGATATACTGTTATATATATATATATATATATAAAATTTTTTTTATAAATCATAATTCATTAAAGTCAAAACTGAGAAAAAACTGACAAAAGAATATTTAGAATGTTGAATGTTCTTATCTTTAAATTTGATATTAGGTCAATCAATTTAATCTATTGTTAGAAATGTTAAGACTATTATATATAATAATACTATGATAATACTAAATGTATATTATGATACAATACTTCTTATGTATTATCTTGAAATTATTATTATTCTATTTATTTGTTTGGCTTTAGGTGTTATTGAACCATATTCAAGAACAAAATGCCGATGGTTTCACAGAAGCTGTTAAAGATTACGATTCCATATCAAGATTGGATCAGTGGTATACAACAATATTACTGCGCATTAAAAAGCTGGTGAATGATACTCCAGACTTGCGTTAATTTTGTTTATGAATAAGTACATATTTTTTTTAAATTCCTTAATTCATAAATTAACTCTATAGAAAGACAACAACAACAACAACAACAACAACAACAACAACAACAACATTAACAACAAAAACAAAAAGTGTATGGTATATATTTGTATATTATATATATAATTATATATTTTCATTCCTTTCATAAACTAATTTGTCGGAAAATGAAACTTATATAATATTATTATGTAAAAAAAATTTTGAATTGCGTATTTGCAAATTTATTGTATTGTTAAAAAAATGGTATTTAAGTGTTAAAAATCATATTTAAAAAGGATCTATAGATTTGACAGTGGACACTTTTTCAGTGGCCGTAAATTTGTTATAAAATGTCGTTCTAATCTAGTGTTTTATAAATATTTAAAAATTAGCCTACATTCCTTTTCTATGTTAAGTGCTAAAACACCCAGTTGCTTGTTATTCTTTTGGGTACATTTATGATGTTTGATTGTGAGTACTTTGTTCAATACAACCACCAACAATCAAAATGAAATATTTTTGAACAATGCATTGTTTCAAAAAAAAAAATGAGACATATTTATTGGCCAATGAGTAATAATATGCTAATTTTTTTATTTTATTTTATCAATCTCATATCGTATTTACATTGTGTTTGAATAAAATATACATACATATTATATTGGTGTTGAACAGCGAAAGATTAATAATATAATAATATTGTATTGTAGAATGTCTAGAGGAGTTATGTTGTATAGCAACTTAAAGCGTAGGCTTATTGTGTGCTGCTGTAGACAAATATAATACATTTACATTACTAATATTCTTAACCAATATTGTTAATGTTTATTATAATTTTTTTTATTATTATTATTGTAAATAGAATATAATTATTGTTACTATTTTTTTTTTAACCATAATTTATCTCAAAATTTTTTTAAAACTTACATGACTGTTTCAAACTTTATTAGTTAATTTATCGTGGTGTTTATTGAATTGTTTAAATTTATAATGTTATTATTATTATTGTAACTGTGTACATATATGTTTTTTTCAGTTTAGTATCATAGAATTTTGAATTGAGAATATAGATATTTAAATAATATTATTATAATCATGCACTCTAATTGTTTTTATTTTGTCATACCTTTGTTTTTGGTATTGTTATTTCTTCTTTATATTATGTTTGTGAATAAACGTTAAGTTTTAAATAAAAAAAATAGGAATTTTTAAGGAGAAGGTTTTAACCCCCACAATTTTGCTCGTTTTAGGTCTGTCAGGTTTTGTTACAGTATGCGATTCAAACATGCAGTTAATAATGTAGATTAATATTTAGTTGTGTTTTATGTATATTTTATTTTGATATACTTGTAAACTGTAATAATCAAGGTCAATAAGAATAAATTAACTTGGTAGTCAATGTCAAATTCATTTATTTAATCCAATTAGCAATTGTTTTTAAAAATTATTAATTAGGTACTTTTTCCCTATCTCTAAAAATTAAAAGCAATTAATTGCCTATGTCTAATTTTTCTGTATTTTATATTTATTAACGTCTGGCAATTTACAATTAATTGACTAGAATAAATGTATAAATATAGGTATAACAATTATTAAATATAATATATAATATGAGTAGGTTGGTACATCTTATAAAGTTATAATAAATAAGACTGGTCCTTATTGACTTAAATTAAACAACGGGTTAACATTTATTTATTTATTTATTTTTTTCATTTTTTATTTTTTTTTATTTTGGTGTTGAGTTATTTGTAGAATTATTTATATATATAAATAAATACCCAGTTTCTACAAAATACGTATTTGTTAAATAAAAACAAATTATTTTGTAGAAACTGGGTATTTATTTATGTATATAACGGGTTAACAGTTTGTTTTGTTAATAGATAGTAGTTGACATACAAACCAGTAACAATAAAAGGAAGGAGTGAATAAGGGAACATTGAGGAACCTATAGCCTATAGTTTATAACTTTTAACTAGAGAACGGATTTAAATGTAAATGGATGTATTTATTAGAATAAGCTATTTGAAATCTGATAAGAAATGTGCACGACTTAAATTATTTTTTATTAAAAAAATACAGATTTTATTTTGCATATTTTTAACTTTAAAAAATTTTTCGGATCCCCGACAAGCCACAATTGATTTGGTTAAAATAAGCGTGAGCGCAGAGTCAAGGCAACCGCAAAGGCCAAACAACAAAAGTGGTATAATGGTATTTTTTCTGAGGCCAATGTCAATGATGAGGATGAGGCAAGCGAAGAATTTGGAAGTATTAATCCTATATTATTTTTAGTTTGTTGTTTATTTTATTTTATTTTATTTGGTTTGCATATTCGTAATAAATGAAAAAATAACTGTGCACAAATTTTAATTTCTTACTGCACAATTTGCTTTTTTGACTGCAAATTTCGTGTCCTGCACCTGCACGTTAGAATAACCTGTGGTATATGACCTTTTAAGGATTTTGTCGGTATTTAGTACGAAAACTATATTACATTTTAGTTTTTTTTTTTTTGCGTATTACAAGAACATTATAAATGCAGTCAGCTAAATTGAGCTCATTGACCACTTAAAATAAATACTTAACTATGCCAACCCTTGCCGAAACGCGTTGGTATAGAAAAAAATAAAGTATTTCTTGACGTAATGCATTTTAATCGTAAAAATCTAGATAGGTAGACGGCTAGATACTTATTAGTACTTTTTTTTTAAAACTCATTTCGTTATTTACCTCAAATTTGTTTTGTAGTTGGAATAAATTTAGAATTTATAAATCATTATGACCACAAAAAAATGTTTTAAAAAAAACACAATAAAATTATTGCCTATTTAATGTAATATTATTATTTTACGACCGTATTCGTTTTATTTTCTTTCCTATACGAATTTTAGAAATTCAGCGTTACGGATATTTATATAGTCAGTAACAAATCACAACAGTCGCAGAATAAATTCAATGGGTATACGTAAATTGTAATTAAATGTATTCGTTTCTGCCAATTGTTGGGAAATTAGTACCTATGTCGTTTCCGCAGTGCTATTAATAATAAGGATAGCCTGCAAGTTCGTATAATAAAATATTATATAGGATTTTTGGAACATTTTTCGTCATTTTCAGAGGTTTTGCGTACAAAAATCAAAAAATTACCTCATGCCAACTAGAACGCATTTTATATCAAAAATCTCTTTATTTGAAAATTCCTATACTTGACTTCTACTCAAAATTGTGTTATACAAAAAAAAAAAAAAAAATACACATCATTGTAAAACGCTAAGAATCTAAAATAATAAAAATACGACCCTCTGGCCCTCTCCCTGGCTACGCCGCTGGTTAACAATCTCGCAATTTAAGTATTACAGTTATTTATTAGTAATATATATTTCGTTTTAGTAAAAAACCGAGAAATTTCTTGAAAAAAAAAACCGGTAATTAGATCTCTATATCTACTCGACCGTAAAAGATAACACAGATATCACTCCCCCCCCCCTCTCGCAGGCACGCAAATTTTCCAAAATTCATCACATAGATCCAAAATATCAATTGTAAGTACATATATGCAATCGCAGCTATTTGTTGCTAGCTGCTATATAAGAACAGAATTTTGATTTATCCACAACGGGCAAATATCTCAGTCGTACCTATGTAAAATATTCTCAAGTAAGTACCTACCCTGGTATTGCTTCTGCGGTTCATTTCGATGTGTGCACAAATGAGATGTGCAAAAGTAATATTTTCAATAATATTTTATGAATTCATAAAAACGTCCAGAATAAAAAATTGTATAGTAATGGAGAACCAATATAGGTAGGTATAATTATTCATTTTTAAAATGCATAAAAACATTTTTCATTCGAACCCCTTAAAAATATGACGCGCAGCTGACATCCTCTTAATTATATACCTATTATTTTGTTTTCAAATATACCGAAAGCACAAATGACTATAACGACCATTGTATAGAGCGATTTACGATTATTTTGGCCTGTATATATTTTTTACGTTTAATGATTAATCAGTGGTTAAAGTGGTTAAATATATTTGCAGGGGGGGGGGACTGACTATAGCTAATGTAAAAAAAAAAAAGGCGTCCCTTGAACCAGTACCGTAATATTTTTAAAATATTTATATAAATTTAACTTTTAATCCATGTTATTATTGACCTAATTTGTAAAAATTTATTACGGACGTATATTATGACCTATTATTATATGTATACCTAATATACATACTCTGTGGTTATAACTGTAAAATACGCATCTATAAATATAGATCTGGCATATTATACAATTTATAACTAAATACCATTTTTTTAAACTTTTAGATTCTGAGCGTAGCGAGGATGCTTATGGTTTTACAATGATGTTTATTATTATTATTATTATTTTTTTATTTATTTATTTATTTTTTATTTTCCTGTAAACACTTTTTCTACCAGAAGGAGTGCTCCGATCTTTACACTCATACCCGGTTTCCGGTAGCAAATTGCATCTAGTTGGTACTTTTTTCCAGGTCATTTTTCGATTTTCATAATAGTTTTTTAATGCGTAAGCAAAAACTACCAAAAAATTACGAAAAATACGATTTTGTAAAATCGAGAATTTTAATTTCGTCGTAATTTCGAAAATAATGACTTT
>JAIPRL010000646.1:29732-122759 GCA_025469235.1 Pemphigus obesinymphae
AATAAAAATAACAGCCTCGATCGATCCCTAGAAAAAAAAATGATATGAGTTATGTATACTACACCGAAGCTACGCTCAGAATCGTTTTATTGAATGCAATGATTTATCATTGCTTTCAAATTCAATATATCCACCAAAAGTACCCTGCCCAGTAGCGAAGTGCATCCACAACCTACTGACCGGCTTTTTAAAAATCATCGGTATAAAATAATATCTAGAAATTTGATTTTTCATATGAATATAATTTAAATTATTACTTCGAGTTACGTTTATTTTCAATATAAATATAAACACAATAATATTGATTCAAATAATACACAACGGCAGTAACGAGTTTAATAATAATGTTACGTACATTTAACGAGTTATTTTTTAGTAAGTTAAGTTAGAAAAATCATTTTATATAAATGTTATATTTTTGTTATTGTTAAAATATTGTTGTGTTTTTCTTAACGTTTGATTGGAACACTAAACAATTATACATTTTACTGCGCGTGCCATTGTACAAATTGATCTTTTAATGCGTGTTATGATTTCTTAATATATAAATACGTCGTAATTATACTAAAATTTCGAAAATAAATTCTTGAATAAAATAGTTAGTGATATTAATTTAAGTTATTTATTCATACACAAACTTTTGACTTAATTCAATTCCTTTTTTAGAATTAGAAGGAGACTTTTTAAAATTACTTAAACTAATTTTTTTTGAATAAAAAAAAAAATAAATTACTCATCTTTGATATTAACGTGTGCTGAAAGAGTCAACTACCGAACAAGATGTAGGTACGTAAATATATATATATATATATATATATAAATAACTTATATAAGTTGTGTCATTCGAAAATTTTCACGGATAAACACATAAATGACTAAAGTTACTAATAAAATATTAGCCATTTTCCTCATTAACATATATGCTGTAACATTCATTTTTGCGTGTAATGAATGATATTAATAATGTCTGATTCGTTAACCTATATATAATTCAATCTTATTGCTGTCGTTAGGTGTACATATCTTATCAGTAAATTGTTAATTATTGGATTATTGTTTACAACGAACACATAACTTCATAATTCACTTAACACTAACACTACTAAGTATATTATAATAAAATAGTTCCAGTTAAAGTATAGGTATATATATATATTATAGTGTATTTAGACTATATTTAGAAATATTATCTATTTTAGTTATAGATTTAATTATTAATAATACATACACAACTATTTATTTTAACATATATTTTGTTTTAGAATATTTAGACATTTTAAAATTTTAAATGATTTAATAGACATTTAATTTTTTTTAAATTTGTATAGAATAAAATTGTTTTTTTTTTTCCTTTAAAGCACCAGATGTTTACTAAATAAATATTAGACTTTTGTTTGACAAAAGAAACCAGTTCAATATATCATTACTCGTGGTGTACATTTTTTTCATCATTTACAATTATATTGAGATCTTAAAGTTGTATTTATATAACACCTTAGAATTTTAGATTAATTAGGTTTTTGCAGAAGTCTAAAAAAGTAAAATTCAATTCAATTTTCATAGACATTGATTTAATGGATTGATATTATACACTATACATCAATATTGGTTTCTGAAGTATTCATATTGTTTTATAGTAATTTATAAAGTTTACAAGAAATTACTAGGTATAAGTTTACGTTTTATATATTAGTCCACGTTTATCAACGCTATTCGACTTCAGTACTTATAAAAGTTTCTTCAGCTATCTCTTTATGTTTATATATTTTAATTTTTGTTTGACGTCGTATCTCGTGAAACATAGTTTTTTAATATTTATTTAAAATATATTATGTATTATCTTTCATATAACAAGAATACAAATTATAGCAAAGTTTGACTAAGCAGATAACATTAGTTATTATTGTTTCGTATTTTTGTATTGATTTTATAAGTTAACAGTAATATATTTAACGAAAAATTCAATTTAAATGTTTATTATTTTTACTTTTTATCCAATTTACATCTTTCCAAACAACACGTTATTCTCGAAATAAAATGTACAAATATTATATTTAAATATTAGACGCTTTTAGTTAATAATAAATGTAGGTATTGGTATTCTATAAACAAAAATCTGTACATTTTAATATAATTATTCTTTCATATAATATACTATAATTAACGTATTCACCGTACTTGTGTTCTTTAATTAGGTAGCTATTCATAAAAAAAAAAAAAAAACATTTTAGTAAGTACACTTAAAAAATATATTTTCTAATATATTAATTTCTTGTGTTACTTAAAGGATGTCATGAAATAGTCATATAACCGTGAAATCCTTTTTTATCACAATCGATATTATTCTTATATTAATATAATAAGTGTATGTGTTTAAAATCTGATAACATGCATATCATATAAATCTAGTCAAGTCGGTACTATTATACACGTCATTTTTAAAAATTACAAATTTCAATATTAACTGCCCATTATCCTGGTAGGTATACATATATATATATATATATAAATTAGAATTACTAATCAATTACTGTCTATAATGTTAATTTCGAAATACTAACGTTTTCAGAGAAATTGTACCTGAACAGCAATATTCACAGTGAAAAAGGATCAAGGATTCTTAATATTTCTTATAAAAATATAAAACGTATAAATATATTTGCAACATTATAATAGAAACCCTTTATGTGACGTATAAATTGGATAACACAGATTTTATTTAAGTATTAGGTTAATGCGTACTTAAAAATTAACATATATATATATATATATATATGTATAGGTACACGATTTTGCAATTTGTCAATATTCAAGTATTCGATCTGATATACTTGCATATATTATATCGTCGGGTGTTCCTATTAAAGAGGGTCATATATTATATCGCCCGTGATTTTCGTTTTATTTATAAACAGTATATAAATAGTAGTGTTATTCGTGAATTGTCGTTTTCTTTTATTTGTCGATGATCCGAAATTGTTTTTAAAGACAAACACGCTCAACGACCGACAACCGCAAGATCATTTTAATGCGGTAACCACTTACCGCGGTGACCATACTTAACCGGGTCGCTCCAATATAGGCATTGAGGTTAATTTTGACGAATGTCGAACCACGTCACTCCACGGAACGCGTGCTCCGACGTACATATTTTACGTACTCAATGTACGGTGTTCCCTTGGCGCCATCAGGCCGATATAGCGTCTTAAATTTGAGTATTTATACAATCCGTTTGACCAAGAGATGAACTATTATCACGTGCACGCATTAAATGTTCGTGTTGTAACGACACTAAAAAAATCATTGGGTTTGCGAGACGAGTGTGCAGACTGTAGTGAATTTTTAGCTAATGACACTCGTTTAAAATTATCATACCCAGTGTACACTCGTGTTATAATGTGTCCGTGTTGCTCTGTCTCGCGAGAACGAAAATGGAAAAGAAACATTTTTCGAGTTTTGCCGGTTATTACATCTGGAAAGTTGATCACGATTCCTCGTGACCGTTTTCCAGTACAACGGCAACACTTTCGTCGGAGTTACATCGGTTAGTGACCGAAAAGTAACGGCTAATATTAGGTACGTGTTTTAATGGGCCCCACTTGACGGACTTTACCGCAGGTTCTCCTGTGTTTCTTTTTAAAAACATTAAAAAAAATTTTTAAAAAATTTTTAAAACACCGAATTTAATTCCCAGCACACGCTCACTCGTTCACCGTTGTCCCTAAGTGTACCTACCACAAATTGCGCGAACAATCATACTCTTATTTTGTAAATCTCCTTCGTGCGTCATTTTAACCGTCGTTACCGTTGTAAAACGTTAGGTACGTTTGTCTTTGTGTTATTTATTTATTCAGTTCCAGTATAATGAAAATGAAATTAATCAAAGGACAAAAGTTGGACTACTGATCTCACAAGCGTTCAGTGAATCCACTTGATTATACAAATCGTATACTTTTTTTTTTTTTTTTTTTTTTAGGTTTAATGTCCACAAACAGCACGTCATACGTCAGACATCGTCTTGAGCACGAATTTAACGGAAAGGCGTGTACCTACTATGCCGCTTTGTCCTGTCAATGACTAAATATTGCGTGAGCTAATTATTATTTAACCGCCCCCGATCGACCTTAGACATTTCATCGACATAACTTTTCTCCGCCAAACTCCTATTCTGGCCTTATGCACATTCTCCTTACCTTGTGCGCGGTGTTGCTTTCAAAGTCCCCGCCTATACCCCATGTCTTAGGTAGGTACTCGAAATAAATCAATGTTCCATATTTGCTCGTATACCACCAATATAATATACCCATATATGAGACCGTGCATTATTTAAACTCCTCGTGTTTCATAATTTGGATATGAATAAAGTCATTGAAAAAAATAAAAGTAAAAAAAATTCTTCGGAATACAGGTGGGATGGATCTCTTCGGTCTTCGGCCCGGATAGTGTATTATTATTGTCATTTTAGATTTGAACTTAAAAATAAATCACATTCCGTTCTACAAACAATTCTGAGTGAACTTCGGTGTAATAATATTTATTATTCATGACAACTATTTATAGGGAATTTTGTCACTTTGTTATTTCCCCTGAATTTATAAAATACTACATACACCGCGTAAAACGTATTTATCCTATGCATTTGAGGAAACGATTGGACAAATCAAAAAATATCCTCTTTAGAGTACCAACTAGAACGAATTTTTCACCAAAGTTCTTCTTTACACCAAAACTTCTACGCGACTCCTTTTACCAGAAAAGTTGATCACTGCAAATAAAAATGTTAGAAACAATCATCGTCGTAAGATTAATAGCTTCAGAATCTAAAAACTTCCGACTACAAAAAAAAAAAAAAAATATAATTTTTTTAACAAGATTCTATGAATTATGTAGATACAAAATATAAACTATAAAGTTAACATATTATTAGTATAATTAAACCATTGTATACAAAATATATTAGACAACTAACGTGAAAATATAACAATGTAATTTTCAATTATTGCAGTCAGAGGCCCACTTGCTACTACTTTATCGTTTATATAATTTTATTTTGTATTTTGTTTTTAATATATTTTTTTTATCATTCATTTATATTTATATGTATATGCACACAATTTATCCAATTTTATACTTAGTGGTTAATACGTGGATGGGCTGAGAAGTAATGCCTCTTTACCTATACCATTCGTTTTAGACTTACGATAACGGTTAGTTTTCCTCACCGTTCCACAGCAAATATTGTATGCCTTTTTTAAAAATATGACACTTATTTGCATAATACTGCCTTTGAATAACTTTGCGAAATTACGATTAAACACAGACTATCATGACAATATTTGCTATCAAGCAATGAAAATGGGAGACATTTCGTGTGTACCGTAACTCATTTTTAAAGGGGCAGGGGGGAGACTTATTTCTATAAAAGTTACATTGCATAAGATATACGAATAGTATATAATATATATATAATAATTATATATAATATTGTAGTTTTAAAATGAGTTTTATTATCTAATTTAACATGTCCAGTGGAATTTGGACAAGACCTAAAGGAATTATTTGACGTGGAATTCATGAAAATTTGTCCAACCATTTAGGCGCTAATCGGTAACAAAATTTGTTTATTTAATAAACAAATACACATACATACACAAGACTAGTAAATACAATGCTCTATTTTACGTTCGCTGTCCGGTAAAAATTAACTATTGAGAATAATAAATAATAAAATATTGAAAAGATTAGTTTACCATTATTTGCAGATAGGTGTCTTCGCGTGAAGGAGACATCTATATTACCTACTGAGATTTTAAACTTCCATTTTTAGTTTTCATACTGGGGTAGTCTGTTTGATTTTGAAAAATACGAAAAATATTAACAATATACTCTAAAGTTCAGATCCTTAAAAAGTAAAAAAGAAATAAGTATATATAGGAGTACCTACTTAAAGTGTTTATTATTAGGTACATATAGGTAATAAACACACAATCGTTTATAAATTATAATATGACATAACGGTTTACAAAATAAAGTATAAATAAATAAATTTATATTGTCTTTAAAATATAATTTAATTTAATTTATAAAAAAAAAATTATAGATGAGGCACAGAGATTATATATAGGTATACATTTCAGACACTCGTCTTATTTCGTTAATATACTTCGACACTAGACAGGCTACAGCTAGGTATTATATTAATCATATTTTTTTGGAGAAAACCCCGTTTTCATAAAGATCAGTTTACTGTGGAATTTATTACGTTTTCTAAAATTTAAGTAGGTATTCATTAAAAAAAAAAAAAAATAATACTAATAAAAAAATACGAATAATGACGATACAAACTACAAAAGTTAAAAGTATATCAACCGTATCGAATTTCCAATCGATAGAGGAGCTATATGAAACTTATTTCCTAACAAGGTACGCATAATACAATATAATCACAGATAAAAACGAAAAAAATTACACACCATTTCACATACAAATAATCTAAAATGTAAATATATTATGTGCAATAGTATTGTTTTGATTTGAATATCAGTTATATGAATATCGTATATCGTACAAAATAATTATATTTCACCAGTCTTCGTAATCTACCATAATTTCGAATTTCATTGTTTCGTTATTTTTCGCGAATATTTCATACAGTTTGACATTATTTTTGTAAATCGAATATCACGCTTATATTATGAAGGTCTGCCAAAGAAATTTCAATTGAATAAATATCTCTGAGTACTTTTATCACTTTTAATACGATTTTATTATAATTTACCATATATTGATCGTTTTTTTCACGGTGTTTCAAATATTTTGCTCGAAAATTACTGATCATTTCACATTTCCAAAAAATTAATCTCGGTTCGATTAATATATATTTTAATACACATTCACCGCTTCAAAATTTAAAAAAATAATACATCAATATAATATGCAATATCAATATGACGATATTGGTGTAACGATTCCTCTTTCCACTCGATATTTAAAATATGTATCAATATATATATTATATCAATTTTAATATACCAGCTGCGTATAGTTTATTTTAATATTTTATATAAGACATCTAATTTCAAACCGCTAATTTTAATTTAACCATATCATTATTACGCGTTAAAATTCTTAGTTTAGTGAGTTCTTCGTTATTCAATACTCACCCTTGAGGGATGTTTTATTATCCTTTTTCCATACGTATTAATTATGCTGTTTACGAATAATTTAATTGAATATCTGAGCGGAAAAAGGAAACAATCGACTGTTTTAGCGCGATGTTGAGTTATTGTGGCCTAATATTATTCTCTAACCCAAAAGCCGCGTCTAATGAGAATGGAGGACGAACGAAACAATTTTAACTTTTTAAAGGCTACAAATGAATAAGGAAAGTTTTCGTTGAGCGGAAAACGGTAACAGTTTCGTCAATATGGTTTTCTTTTTCCATTCACTTTTATTTTTCACTAATTTTATTATTACAGAATATACGTTAAAATCGTTGTTGACGTATTACAATATTTAGAGTGATATATAGATGTTTAAGACAAATATTATTGGAAAACAATAATAATCATTTTTAATCAATATGAAATAGTTTACTTCAGAAAAAATTGCACGAGAGCTTGAAAATACATCACAACTGATGACTGGCGAAAGGGTTTGGTTGAATAAATGTTGAATAACATTACATATTATATTATATACCATATTGGTGTGTTTACAATAATTTAGAGTGCTTGTGCATATTATTATTATACTTGTCTATGAAACTTTACCGATTCGGTAGAATGATAGTGTGAATCCCTCGAACTGCTCTAAGCGTTTGTGATAACGCCTACTGATTATTATTATTATTATTATTATTATATAACCGTCCTACGTACCGACCGCAATTAGGTATAAGAATAACGTTTCCGGTCGTCCGTCGTGTCGCTTTATTTTCATGCTTTCGTGTATGTTTTTTTGTCCCGTCACCGTCACCGTTGAGCGCCTTGCAGTTACAATACGATCGTCACCACCGCCGCCGCCGCCATCTTCAACTTCCGGTTTTTATCATTGTTTTATTTATTATTATTTGTAGGTATTTGTATAGGAGAATAGTAAGTTCCTACACGAATATAAAAATGAGACGTGTAAGTTCCTACACGGCGGAAAAAATGTACATATATGTAAGTTCCTACACGGCGGAAAAAATTAGTTAATAGATAGGTAATGATAATAAAAAAATAATTAAAATATAAACGGTGGAAAAACCTGGCACTTAATAGAGTATGACGATAGCTTATTGATAAACCTGACTTTTAAATTCGATTTTTTGACACACAACATATTTGCGACTTTTCAGTACTGATAAAAATGATACGGAAAATTTTATTTTTTTTTTTTATAATTTTCATTTTATATTATTTATGAAATGTATTAGGTATTATTATTATTATTTTTTGACTTTATAATCAGTTTGAGTAGGTATATTTAATATATGAATTATAGTTTAATAATAAATATGAAATTTGAACTTTTTTGTAAGAACTTATATATATATAATTTTTTCTGCCGCATACCCACCTTTTTTTACCGTGTAGGAACTAACATACTTACCTGTTTCTATCGTATAGGAACTAACATACGAACCATTTTTTTACCGTGTACGAACTAACATATGTATTTTTTTTTACCTGCTAGGTCTCGTGTAGAAACTTACATTCGCCCTTTGTATATTGTCCTTTATGGCCAACACACGTTTGTGTCCTATCAATATTTTAGAATTTTTTTTTTTTTTTTATCAACAGTAGGCCGTCAACTCAGCAACACCACCGGTAATTTATCTGGTCCATATTTGTACCTGTGTCCATCATACGATCCAATAAAATACAAAATAATACCTACCATTATTGTGATGATTAAAACGATGTTCAAAATAGTTAGGAAATAGCATCAAAATCGTACTATATTATATATGATAGAACATACACATTATTATCATGAATTTCTATAGATAATTGTGGTTTCCGATTAGAATTATTATTGGTAATTAACATATAGCATTTTAAATTATACAAATCATCCATTTTCAGTGGGGGTTTTGTACAGGCAATTTTTAAGGAACGCAATGAAAAATGAAAATCTAACAATTTAGTAGTGATTTAATAAAAGTAATTTCAAAATAGTACATTTTTATATGGGTGTGTAATTACGATATTTGTTTCAAGTTTTTTTGTTGTTTACGCTAACATAAAACACCGGGGTAACTTAATCTATGAGGTAGTTTTTTTTCTTGGTCATAACTTGTCTCAATTATATATTATAAATGTCTAAAAAAATCATAAAAGTTTAATAACCGTTATAATTACTCAATTTAAAATAATTTTATAGAGATAAATAAAAACGCTACATCATAGATTTAGTTCTTCTAATAAAAAATTTTAAATAAAATATAAAAATTTGGTAAAATTAGTTTTTAGTACTATATTTTGAAAGTGTGTACATATAGAGTCTTTTTAGTATGTGCACGTGGCACGACAATACATTTTAGTATTATGCATTTTGTTGATACCCACGAACCGCCCTTTAAGCAAGAAATAATTTGTGTTTATCTTATATTGAAAAAAATAGCGTAGGTAACTGTATTCAAAATAATTATTTACCAATATATCAATAGTAAATAATAATAGGATTATTAAGATAATGGATAATTCCCTATTTTATCGTTATATTTTATTTGAATTATACAAAAAAATAAAAATAAATAAATGCATTATCTATAATATATAGGTACACTTTAAAGTAGGTAAGTAAATTATTTTGATACTTTTAATTTTAATAATTTTCAACCTCATTATTCGCTGTATATTTTAAAATAGTAAACTATAACTAAATTACTTACCTAAACTGAATTTAAACTAACTGAATAACTGAATGAAAAATTAAATATTTTCACCCAATATATGTTTTAAACTTTTATCGATTTTGTTTTATCTACTTTGTTTACATTTATCCCAAATAATATTTAAATTATAATGATATAGGTAAATGTATTTATAAGACAGTAGGTATAAGACATATTTTCTTGTCTCATTCGTTCAAATAATATATACGTACCTATAGTATTAGGTAACAATAATTTTGTTTATTTCAATAATAGTGTTTCTTGTAATAGTTTTGAACTATACTTACGTTTTATGTCATAATATAGGCATACGGGTATACTATTTCCTATAATATATTATTATGTTTCATAATCCTTAATAAATAATTAATCAATAAATTTGTACTTGTTAGTTAAGGTACCTATTTAATATATCTTAGCGAAGTTTAGTTTATACAAATATGTATACCTACTCAGTTTCACCCACACGACCACTGATGTTTACGAGTATTAAGGGTAGTTTTCTAAAAAAAAATAAAAACCCCTTTTCACCACGCCACTGATCTGTCTTTTTTTGTGTATCTACAGGTATTATTTTGAAATTCCATTAATTTACAGGTAGACGAAAATTCATCTTATACACGAATAATATGTTAATATTATGCATTTTATTAATTTATCGATACGTTTTATACTATAGCGTATGAGTTTACTTCCAATAATGATTAAAAAAATAATAATAATCGTGCGACTTAATTTTATATATAAATATATATATTAGGAGGTATTGACGCATGATTTCTATAGGATGCTTTAGTAATACACGGGGGCAAAAGAGGCAGTTGCACGGGCGACCGACGAAAAAATCAGATTATTATTCAACATTTATTTTCGTCAACCATCATTATTTAGAGGTTAAATAAATGTCTATCGAGGAAAATATTTTTGTTTAAAATAAAGAAGAAAGCCATTACAGCGAGAGTATGATAGGAGAGTCGATAAACGTTAATACATAAACTGTAACAGACTTTTTAAAAGCAAAATTCCGTAGAAAACTGTCAAGATTAAAAACGTATTCGGGTTAATATGTATATGCGTACATTCTGTCTATATAAGTTTTATGCTAATAAATTGACTATATTCTTTGTATATATTCGCTACGTTTTTTTTTTTTTTTTCATTTTACAGTAAAACTGATTAATTGATAGTATTTATAAATTAATTTAGTTGTTGTGAAAGCTGAAAGGTATATATATATATATTTAAATGGATATGCATATAAGGTATTTATAGCGCCAATGATTAACAAAGAAAATATTTAATCGATGATTTTGGAAACGTATGAAAATATTCGAGAGACCTGACGTGATGAAAGCAGTACAGAGTTTTAAAGTGAAAAATAAATTTTAAATCAATATGTACACATAGTAATACGTTGAAGAATTTTACTTTATATTGATTTTATACGTTAAAAAAATTCTAATATTTATATAGCCTTACAATATGTGTCAATGCAATGATGAAAGTTTATGTTTCATATAAAGATGATTAATTGTAGTTTTTTTTTTTTTTTTTTTGTGCAAACCGATGATAAATTATGTAATTAAATTATATATCATAGAATCTGTTGAATGACACTAATCGCAATGTATAAATTCAGACCAAAATCACACAGAACTGGACGCACTTGTTTGAAACATTCGTTTTTCGAATGTAATGATTTATCTTCTATTTGCTTTTAAATTTGAAATATGTAATAATAATACACTATATTGTCGAAGAATCGATAAGGGATGATGGGTTAATGTACACTATATTCGTATTTATCTGGACTACATTTTAGTTTTGAATTTATACATATTATGTTTATATAATATAATTTTGTTTTATATTTTTACGTGGCACAAAATCTATTTAAGAATATAATTTGAATTTTTTTTTTTTTTTTTTTGATTCACAAAGTTTTGATACATAACACGCGTTATTATCAATAATAAATTATCATTAATTATAAACTATACCCGAAAAAAAATTGTATATTCAGGAAAATATATGCTCCTCGTATAAAACAAAAAAAAAAAAAAAAAAAATCACTAAATATGCAAATATATTCTCTAAAAGCTTTTATATTTGTTTTAGTCAGTTCATGAAATTAATTTATATCTTTCTTTACAATAAAGTAGGTAGGTATGTAATAATGAAAAAAAATGTTTGTAAGCAGTGCATTAACTTCCCACTTGTAAAATATATCTATGTATAGTATCAATAAAAAATATTCAAAATATTTTCATTATATTACTTTACTCTGAATTAAATATTATAACAATATTCATGTATGAACAAATTTCAAGCATTTTTTAATTAAATGATTTTTTTTTTTTTTTAATTATTCGTGAAACAAAATTATTACTGTGATTAATTTATACTGTTTACGGTGTAATGCTATATGTGTATCGTGTATTGTATATGTTATTGTACGGTGTTTAAAAATTTGGTATTGAGTTACAAATTTCGTTTGGTAATCGTTTTTCATTTAGTTCATACTCCAGGACATAAATGATCAGTACATAAATAATTAATAATAATACGAATACATCATCTAACCCCATTTCATAGAATTTACGAAACACACATTATAACGATTTAACCGTGTATGATTACATAGGTATACAATTATTATTATTAATTACTATACCTATATAATATGTTCTTGGATAGTGTGGAAAAATAATTATTAATAACACATTCATATTTATTATTTTGATTTATTTTTTTTTTTTTTTTTATACTATCGTGAACATAAAATATACAGTATTATAATTTTTTTTTTTTTTTTTATTTAAAAAAAAAAAGTATCATAATAATATGCGTGTAGGTATACGGATATATATATATATCAGGAGGACAGAAAAATGTATATTGACCCTTTTTTTACGACCCCATGCAGATAACCTATACGTAAGAATAAAAATAAAAAATATATCGAGGATAATAAATAAAATTAAATAAATCCAATTCATATATATTATATATATATAGATCGGTACGTCTTATAATAATAAGTGCACAGACGGCGGGATAATGAGAAAAGCAACAGGTGTCCACAGAAAAATTGATATTTTATACACTGTATAAAAAATAAAATTATATATAGGTGTTACTTTACTGTATTATTTTATAATGAATATCATGCCCAAATATTATTACCACAGTTATATTATTCAATTAACTCGAATTAATTAAGTTAAATTAACCCATTTGGCATTTCGGTTAAAAACTACTAGTTAACACAATATATAAATTCGACTATTTAAGTCGAATAATTAATATTAATAAAAAAAAAAAAAAAATTTTTTTTTTACTATCCATATTAGATAAATTATGATTAAAATCCTTGAAACTATTCGAAAAGTGCAATAAATTTGTCCACATTTTAAATTTTTAAATAATTATAGTTTAGACAATAGGGCCCAATTTTTCACGAAAATACTTGTCGTGTAAGAAGCAAATGTAAAACAGGGACACTACAGTATCACCATAGGTATCAATTTATACGAATAACTCGGTCATTCTTATATATGTTCCCCAAATATTGAGGGCCTAGACACGAACTGCCCCTGGACACTGATTTTCTCTCCACGACCCCGATTCATATTTATAAATAAATAACTATTTGCAATATTATTTTATTTGTTATTTTTCGTTAAAATATGATGGTTACAAAGTTACGAAAATCGTTCACCACCTCCCATTCAATAACTAAAAATTATTTAATATGTTTATGTTTTATAAATTCATTATATAATTACATATTTATAAATAATTATTAGTATACAATTAATAACTGGATGATTATGAAAATTTAACTGGAAAAAGTTTAGTCACTGTAATGCAAATATTAATTAGTTAAGTAGGTAAGTTAGTTAGTAATAAAAGCAAAAATAATTAAATGGTTTAGTGAAGAAGTAAATTAAAAGTGTTTAATTAGTTAAGTAGATAATTGGAAAAACCTTTTAACTAGATAATTCCAATCTTTGATTACAGTAAAGTTGAGACAATGAGTTGAATCTACACTTATTAATTTGATATGAACTAATTTTTATCATAATTTATTAATATTTATGATACTATTGTATTCTAAACATTGTTTCTCATACGATAAATTGTATTTCATTTATACTTTAATACTTATAAGTATATTATGTAAATAATTAATTGAAACTGTTGAATGATAAATATAAACTATAATAGGGTGTATTATTAATTAATTATGAATAAATAATATATGAATAATAATAATAATAATAATATAATGAAAAATAAATATACCTATAATAATATTACAATATTTTAGATTCTGAGTGAAGCAAGAAATGTATTGATTTTACAATAATATCCTTTGATTTTTTTTTCATGTCTTCAACCAAAAATTGTATTAGAAGTGGTCAGATTTTTATATGTTTATCCTGTTTTCGGTAGCAAATATAGTTGGCATCTATTTTAAAGAATTAATTTCAAGATTTTTTAATTTTTCCGATAAATGCATAAGAAGAAACAACCAAAAAATTAAGGAAAAACGGTAAAAGCACGATTTTGTTAAAATCGAATGTGGGTTTTTCGTTGATATTCTATAAATAGTGGTCTTAGTCTTGAAATGTTCACATAAAATGTATTTAAATACAATATTACTGTAAAAGATATCGATTTTATCCTAATTTTGATTTTTTTAATTTTTCAACCTAATTTTGGGCTATATTTATAAAAATTTGAAATATTTATGTTTTTCTGTCATAAAAGGGTTAATTTTAGGTTTTAAGACTTGAAAGTTTTATATTATTTTGAAAATACGTCATTCTAGCTATATTTATTAAATCTCAAAAATCGGTAAACACAAATTTTGTAACATCTATTTCAATTGTTTATAATACTCATTTAAATTTTTTGACAACACGTATTATTTCGGAATGAAAATGTGTTCGAAAATCGAGGAAAATGGGTCTGCAAGTTTTTTTTTACCAAAAATGGACATAAGTACAAAATGTTGTACTATTTATAAAAATTTCAATTTTAGTTAAAAGTAAAATAATTTTAGTTATTACCGACAGTAATACTCGTGTTATATAATATATACTATAGACACTGAAGCTTCTTCACACAGAATAGTTTTCTCGAAAGATATGATGAATTAATGATTTATCATTGCTTTCAATGTCAATGTATCCACTACGAGTGTCCAGTATCCAATCTCAACGAGAGAAGTGTTTCCACCCCCACCTGACCGGCTTTTCATCATTGACGTTAAAAAGACAACATTGAAATTATTTTACTAAATCTCATGTTACAAAATTTAGTCACGTTTATTTACATAATATAGTTATACATTTTTTTGTTTTAAATCATAAAAGCCAATTATTTTATCTTATTTCGATGATTTGATTTGATTTTTGAAGATAACGAACCACTAAAAAAAAAAAAAGAGAGGAAAACAGAAAATAACTAACATTTTTTTATTTGTTTTCGGGTAAAGACATTTTTAACGCCACTGCCTTAGCAGGAAAAAAATTGCGATGATCATCAGATCATCGTATTGTGGGCTTGTACATTTTATCACGAGACAAATAAAGGAATATTGAATTTAATTTCTATTAGGCGAAATTGTTTTCAACCAACAAAAAAAAATAGTTATAACATATATATTATATATATATAGTAATACGCTCTCCTTTATATTCTGTTTTTTGGACAAAAATTTTGTAACAAAATGTATTATAATATTATCATATTCAATTAATGTTTTATGAAATTATATATAATAATACATTGAATTGCGTGTGCAGTTATATAAATTATATAATTAAGTTAAGTGCTAATTGCATATATATAATATATATACATAACAAGTGTAACAGATTAATAACTATCCGACAAGTAAGATAACTTTTGTTCTATTCAATGTTTTAAAGATTTAGAGTTTTTTTAATAATTATTACATTCATACTCTATAGAGTTAAAATATTTTTCATTTTATATAAGTACAATTTTAATAGGTAACTCAAAAATTCAAAAAAGTTTTAAAATATTTTTTTATGCAATTTAAAATAATCATTTTTTAAATTTGATTTAAAAAAAAAAAATTAGTAAAATTTATTACTAAATTTAATTTTTACGACTTTTTCAGGTTTTAAAAATACAAATATTTTTTTCTTGCTATTAATCAACATTTGTATCTACAATATCAATTATTTTTTCTCAGTTTGATAGGAATTAATCGTATACAGTTCTATTTTTATTAGTAAAACTAAATGCAATTAGTATTATTATTATTATTAGTATTATTTTAATACACGTTTGATAAAATCAAAAAAATATGAATGAACTTAAGTAAAAAATTATACATGATATGATATAAAAAAACATCTATGAACAATGCAATAGTTGTTGTTAAATTCAATACTTTAAAAAAAAAATATATAATTGTATTATAATAGGTATATACAGAATTAAAACGTTTATAATTAATAAAATTTAAAACTAATTAAAAAATTGTAAAATTTTAGTAAAATAGCCATTTTGTAAATCTGATTTAATTGGAAAAATTTCCATGGGGATAATATTTGTCTTGCTATTATCAATCAATGTTATTTAATCAAAACTATATACATTATACTTGTAGTATCTGCAGATATCGATTCAAGATATCTTCCCACTGAGTAAAAAGTATTACATATTTTTTCAAAAATCATATTTACCCAAATTTATTGACTTAAATTATTTAAAAAAAATTCAACAAAATTTTACATTTTAAAATCCGTAAAATGTAATAGTTTTAAAATAATGTGTGTTTTTTTTTATGTATATGCGTTATAGTGGTCCTTTATAGCTATAGGAGTAACCTATAGTCGGAACTTAAAAAATGTAATTTGTCGATTTTACCGGTTGTTTTATTGAACGTGTAAAGAAAAACTATATCGAAATAACGAAAAATTATGATAAATAGAAAAATGAAAATGTAAACAAAATTGTGCTTAGAGACATTTTTCTAATTATCTCTATTTAACATATCCTGGGACTTATATATATAAATGACGGTTAATCGACTTCGACCACCGGCGTATTTAGTCTGTAATTTTATTTTGAGTTGCCAAAATTAAAATATTTTATTTAAAAAAGAAACTTGTAAAATTATTTAATAAAAAAAACATGCAATTTTTCTATACAACAAATATTATTACGTACCTATTTTAGACTTAACTACTACAATGATAACTCCCATAATATTTACTATACTCTACAGTTTATAATATTTATTATAAAATAATATTAGTAATATATAAATCCAGTATTCGAATAAATTTTTTTTTTTTGCAATTTAGAACAATGCTTTCAAATTTTAAAATTCGATTCACACAATATTAGAGAAATGAAAAATTTAACTTTTATTTTGCACTTTGCTCCATTATTAGGACATATTTTTAAATGCATACCTATATATATTATGTATTTTATATAGATATAAACAAAAACCCGATTTCTACAAAATAATGTTTTTATTTTAACGAATCAACAATTCTAACTCGAGTGACTCGACACCACCAAAATATGTATTTTAGTGAGACGTGTCAAAGGACAGGCGGTAAAATACGTTAATAAGACACGTAATATACATTTTTTATTCCACCTATAGTTTTGAAAGCTATTGCATATTAGGTTAGGTTAGGTTAGGTAGTGACTCTGATGAAACTTTTTCCGTAATATTTTCACGACAAGCCCACCAACCATAGTATAACGGACAAACTATTATTCGTACAAAACGGTTTCGAGCCCGGAATATGATAAATAAATAATAATAATGTTCAGTAGACATATTACGCGAGTGTAATTTCGTAATAAACAAACAAAAATATTTGATCAAAACGAATACTTACAGCTCGTTCGTATGCATAAATTTTTTTAGTAATTTTTAAATATTTATAAAAGCGTTTTATTGATGCATTCGGTACGTTTAAGTCCGGGTCCTATATATATATATATATATGTGTGTACACGAGTATATAAAAAACGATATCTATTTGAGATTTCGGAAATTATTATGACAGTAATGAATAAGGACGCGTTTTCGTGTAGGCAATACTAGGAAGTTAAAAGGTATTTTCCATATAATATGTATATAGACAGTGTGTATCCCGAAGAACATGCGCGACACCCCGTTGAGGTTTCACGCCCGTCCTCCGGTGCTTATAAAACGTCTCATCTATTCATTTTCGTTTTACTTTTATACTAAACACGGCCGCCGACTATCCGCAAAAGGTACGTACACGACACTCGTAAATATATATATTATGTATTTTTTTTAAACGCTTTTTACACTACTCTTTATATGTACGTATACTTTTTAATCACACGTATATCGTGTTATACACCGTGTTCGTCTGTATCCATTGTATTTTATTTTCACGAAAAAATCAACATAGTGTTGGCTCTTACGGGATTCGTTTTTTCGTTTTTTCGTTTTTTCGTTTTTTTTTTTTTCCATAATAATGAGCCAAAATGCAAGATTATACGATATACCCATTTAAACGGTCTGATACAATAAAATGAATTCCGTATACATAACGAATCAAAATCATAAACGTTCTCGAGAAATATATATAATTCGAGATATCGCGATATTGTCGACGTTTAAAATAATATTACCGTGTTCCGAGTTTTTATCGTTTTTTTTTTTTTTTTTTTTTTTTTTTTTTTTTTATGAAAGCGATTGAAAGCCCTGTCGATTTAGATCAAACTGGCTGAGAAAATTAAGGTTTCTTGGAATTTTCCCATTTCAAATCTGATAATGCATTAAGGTTCTCTAAGTTCTTTACTGAGGTATGTTAGTAATAGAATATTTGTATTTTTCCTAAAAACAAAAAATGTATAAAGGGAATTTAATCATTTACAAACTTTTGTCATAATATAAAAAATTATTCCTAACATATATACTCTAGAAAAGAACCTACGGAATCTTAAATCTTCACATATTTTCAGATTTAAAATCGGAACATTATAATTAATTTATCAGGCTTTTTGGTCTTTACAGTTAATGTCTTTTATAATAAATATTTATTATTACTCGACAATGAAAAAAAAAAAAAAAAAAACGTTACCGACATAAGACTATATTGAAATATAATAATTAAATAAATGTTATAAATATTCTATGCATAGATAAAAACATCACAGTAAATATTATTTTTAAATATTATACGCATATAGTATCGTACTGAAATTACGTTTATTAATTCAACTTTTTATTTAAAAAAATAGACAATATACATTTTCATCGAATTTAAATTATGTTTTCTTATAATTATACTTGAAATGATGCGTACCATCTACCATATGTAATATCGTTTATGTTTATGTTGTTGTTTATCTTGGATAAATGTAAAATTTTCAATTCCAAATGAAACATTTCGTTCGAATAACCACGGTAAAAGATATATAAATATTATTTTTAAAATGTTCGCCATGTTCAAGTAAACAATAAACATGTGTACGTAGGTATAAGATTAATTACAGAAGACATTTTGAAATTTCCGAATAAACGAAAGATATCATATATCGTGCAAAGTCTCGTGATTTAATGTTAAAATTTAAAAACGTAAAAACGAAATGCATTAAAAATATTCGGGTTACCTATTCTCTATTTTGTGTGTAAATGTTACATATCGCAGTTATATGATTTACAGATGATAAACACGGAATTCATCATACCTACTTTCAATTTGTGTTTTTGTCAAATTCGTCCGGGACACAGCTGGAGCTGAAAAAATAAAAATAAATAAAACGTAGTTCTCGAAAATTCGCATAGACTAAATCAAAAAAAAAAAAAAATTTACTAACGAGTGACGGTTTTTAAATTTCCCGTCTTTTCGTATAATTTCTTCGGCACTCGTCGTGTACAAAATAAACGCATAATTAATGTAACTCTATTGTCGTAGATAGATCTCGTATAAAAAAAAAAAAAAAAAAAGTGATAAATAAAATAATAATCAACATAAAAGTGCGCTAATAGCCGGTATACACGTAAAAAAATAATAAATATACAATACCGTATACATCGTACTTATTGTATAACGTTTTCGGTTATATTTGCCACTCTTCGGGCCGAAGTGTTTTTAATCGTGTCGATTATGAAATAAAAAAAAAAAACAATACTCTCCGTAAGATTGTATAGCTATCACGACTTTTTTCAGTCTGACCACGTTTCCTTATCGAACGGGACCGGAAACTACGGGATATAATATTATTTTATATCATATTTCACTCTTCGATTGTTAACGCGAATCAATCGCACCACGTCGGTACGCCTATTACCGTGTACACGCGTTTTCAACAAATTTTCCCGATGTACACAGAGTATACGCTGTACCTACCATATAATATTATGAAAACTATAATTTTGACGGTCTGTTGTAGTGTAAAACGTACATTTTACATTACGTCCACGGGCTATATTCTTCATTTATCGAACATAAATATTATGACGGTGTTCGCGATATATATACCTCGCGAAACGTGTTTTGCTCCGGTCCCAAAAGACCGTGCAGTCAGTATATAATATTTTCTCGTCCTGAAAATTTGACTTTTACAAATATACACCTATCGTATAAACCGCTTTAATATATAGGTACCTGTACGTAGTAGTACCTACCTATATATTATGTGACGACGACATAACACAATTAATTTTACACGATATAAAACTATGTTTAGATTTTAGATTTACGTCGGGCGCCTAAAACAATATTGTATACTCGTATATGGCTGGAAAACGCGATTCGATAAAAAAAAGTAAAAAAAGTAAAAATATTATATTTAAAAGTCCATAACAAAGTATATTATACGAGAAGATTAATTGTAAAATTCGAAACTTAAAATGCTCTGATAAAAAATACATATTTCGAAATTAGAATTAGTAAGCAGGCGCATTTAGCAATTATTGCACGAAGACATTATAAATCGTCTATAATCTAGAATAATATATATTTTCGCAATCGACTAATATTTTAACTTAACTCTGATAATTGATTTTGTCCATAATATTCATTATATACGGTGTAATACAATTAATATTTGCGAGAAATTTACAAACAAATACCATTTTTTAAATACAATTGTAGATTTTTTTTAATTTTTTTTTTTTTTATGAGGGAGGAGATTATTTTTTACGAAACGTTTTTGATCCATTTCTTTTTTATGTATCATTTAGATCTGTATTTCGTATAATATCTGGTAATAATTTGTATATTTGTATGTATGGGTTTTTCGGAAATTCGTTTCTAATATAATATATACCTATATGTAGTAGTAGGTACCTATATTATGTGACGACGACATAATACAATTAATTTTACACGATATAAAACTATGTTTAGATTTTAGATTTACGTCGGGCGCCTAAAACAATATTGTTCTCGTATAGGACTAGAAAACGTAGTTCGATTAAAAAAAGTAAAAAAAGTAAAAATATTATATTTAAAAGTCGATAACAAAGTATTATACGAGAAAATTAATTGTAAAATTCGAAACTTAAAATTCTCTGATAAAAAATACATATTTAGAAATTAGAAGTACCTAGTAAGTAAGCGCATTTAGCAATTATTGCACGAATACATTAAATCGTCTATAATCTAGAATAATATATATTTTCACAATCGACTAATATTTTAACTCTGGTAATTGATTTTGTCTTTTTTTTTTTGTAAATAATATTCATTATATACACTGTAATACAATTAATATTTGCGAGAAAATTGCAAACAAATACCATTTTATAAATACAATTGTAGATTTTTTAAATTTTTTTTTTTTTAATGATGGGGAGATTATTTTTTACTAAATATTTTTGATCCATTTCTTTTTTATGTACCATTTAGATCTGTATTTCGTATAATATCGGGTAATAATATGTATACTATGTATGAATGGGTTTTTCGGAAATTCGTTTCTAACGTGAAACAATATAGGTAACATTGAAAAATACATAATATTATCTACAGATAATTTTAAATAAATTTTATTTACATCTATGTACATATGTATACATATATATAATAAAGTAAATAATAAAAATATTGATAATTATTTATAATACGATTTAAAATTTCACTTATATTATTTCGTTCGAAATATTAAATTTTGTTAATTGAATAGAACTGTAAAAGTTATATGTATTTTAGTATTGATACTCAAATATTTACAGTGTTGGTATTGCGAATAAGGATACCTACTTATAATCAAATAGGTTTTTTTTTTTTTTGTTAAGTATATTAAAGTAAATTTGAAACACTTTTTTTTTTTGTATTGAATAATACTTATTTATATTCGAATGAATAACACTCAGATTCTTACTCGAATATTGCACGTAGAAGTATTCATGTATGCTATATTATAAATACTTTGACAGTTTTACAACACCTACTCAAATAAAATTTTATTTAAAAAAATAATCAATACATTTTAAAATACGACACAAATGTTGAAAATAATTACTCGTACAACACATTTTACATGGTCATTTAAAATGATTTTCCGTATTGTTACTTAAAAGTTATGAAAATTACATAATATATGAGTACAATGAGTACCATATGTACTCAGTAAATGGTATTTTTAAGATTTTTTTTGTTTTTTAACTCTCATAAATATTTTTTGTTAAAATTGTTTGGAATCATATACTTAGGTATAAGTGTGCACTTGTTTATTAGATTACAAAGAAATTCGAAGTAAGTACAAATTCTTATTATTAATACGTATATTTAGCCTATATAGGTATGTACAAGTCTTATAGGCACGTTACTTTTTAAAAATAAGAAAATTACAATTAGGTACTCGTGACATTCCTAAAATGCAGTGACATTGCATTTTCATTACCCAAATGTTTCATATAATGAAATTACTTTACTTATAAAGTAATGCGTTACTACTAAAATTACTTTTTAATTTCCTGTTGATTTTGTCCGGCAACCTGCAAATATCACCTCAAGTACAGGTGGATAGGAAATTCCAGATGTTATACATATTACTGATTAATAATAATACGCGAATTTAATATTTTTGATACCGATTTCGATATTGTTAAATCAACAAATGTCAATACGATTAAACACTTCGAAAAGACAATGACACGATTAAAATGGATTGAAAAGTCAAACGTGGCATTACACAACAACTCGCAACCGAAAACTAACCCTATTTTTTTTTTTTTTTTTATCAACATTTAGCAGACAGAAGGCTTAAAACATGGGATTTTTATAATATGGCTTAATATTAAATAGTTAATGCCAAAAACGTAGTCGTTCGTTTATCTGGTTATAAATTATATTAGCGTTATACGATTCTAATTTCTAGACAAAATACATCTTTTTTTCTTTATCGGTACACACAGGTTCTTCAAATATGGAAAAAAAAACCCCCATGATACCATATTATATCAATACATAATATATATTTTATTAATTTATATCGAGTAATTTCTATAATTTTACTGTCCAAGACTGTGTGCGAACTTTTCAATCTTTAATCACAACGTTACGCGGTTTTTAGTTATATATACATAAAATCGTAATACAATTAACTAAGGTATTTAGGTAGGCACTTAAACTGTTATCAGTACGAATTAAGTCTATTTCGTCATTGACAGATTTCAATTTGAATTCATCACTCGGCTTAAAATCACCCACTCACTTATACTTACCGCGTATTAAGCCATTCAAAAATAACCTCCACGCTACGTGCTTAACGCGTACGCAATATACGTCGTGACACGCCATAAACCTAATCATCTTAAACCGTTCATTTAGATTTGCCATAATAAATATCGCGAATTTCGCAGTTGAAATTGTTTTTTTTGGGGAAAAAAAAAAAAAAAAAGTTCGTATGATATGAATATTATAATAATATCATGTGGCGGCGTCGGGTTTGATCGAAAACTAAAAATTATAAATGCAGATCGCACAAAACAAAATATATATGTAGGTACCTACATATTGACGTTTTATACAATCATACGCCTGCCGACGAATCGCTGTCCTTTATTCATTAGGGGTAGCATTGTAATAATATTCATATAATTCGCTAAATATTCAATTTAAAATCCTTAAATGTGTTGAATATCAAATGGCGTGCAATATTAATTAGTTATTGGTGGCTAAATATATATTTTACAGTACATTTTCGAAAATGATTATTATTTAACATTGGAAGTTATATACGTGATTAATTTCGGGCATCATTTGAAAAAAAAAATCCAATTAAAAGTAATAATCATCGGGCACTGCGCTAAGGTAGAAGGCAAGATTGAGTTCCAATACCCACCCAAAATAATTGCCAGCTCCTCCTGGAAAAAAAAAAATATTTTTTTTTTGTTCATTATCATTATTATATTATCTAATTAGATTTAGAAATATCTAAATAGGTCTGTCAAAGAAAAACGGGCCTTGTTTTTTGTACCCTTAATTGGATTCATATAGGTACTAAATTATATGTAAAGTAAACCATATATTATTATGGAAATCAAAGTAATGGGTTTTTTTAAAAATAATTTTGCATCTATACAATAAAGATTCGATTTTTCATACGGTATTTTCTTTATAAATAAATATATCGTACGACGTGTTTCGATTAAATGTTAATATTTAATAGGTACATACATCCAATTTGCTATATTAAAACAAGTTTTTCTTACAATAATACATACAAAATAACAGCCGTGATAAATATATTTTGACCCCAAACCTAATAGATAAATTTGTTTATGATTTATCACTATACGGAAATCCATCAATGTCACTAATAATTTTACGTGAAAAGAGGATATTAATTTTCAATATATTATTATATAATTATTTAAATTGTTCCACCTCCGTAGCAAAAGTATATTTTATTTTATTATAATTGAAATGTGAATTTTATTTATATTTCGTAAACTAATGATATAATATAACAATGTATAATAATTATTAGTTTTTCAGTTAATATTAGTTAAATAAAGTATTGTTATAATATTTTCATTTCGAAATCAAAATAAAGATAACAAATTATTGCATATATATAAGAAATTAGAAACTTTATACCTATTGTTTGAAATAAGATCTAAACGTAAAACCGGTCGAGTAACATTTTTAATGAACTGTAGAGACTCAATTCATTTCGTTGTGTTAATTAAAAAAAAAAAAAAAAATCATTAAGGTCGACTATCAAATTTCACTTTAATAATTTTTTTTTTTTTTACATTTTTTTGTAGGTATATATATATATATTTATACTTAATATTTACAGTGCATTAAAGTCAATATGATGTTTCATTTTAATTTTAATATTGAATTAGATAAAACAATCGATAATTTTCATTCGGATTTTCATTGAAAGTTCTAAAATAGAACAAAGTTTTACATATAATTTGTACTTATGCATATTTCTCGAAATATGTTTTACATAATATATACATTAATCCATGTGATACTTGTATATACATATGTTTTGGGAATTGGGATGCATGTGTAATCATTATAGTGATGCAGTTGGATGAATATATTCATGAACCTAAGATATTTCATTACCTACCTGACAAATCGTTTTGATAATTAAATACAATATAAAACGTTTATAATTGCATGATAAATAAATGTTAAATAGTATTGTACTGGTTTCTATTTTCACTCGGCAACATTAAAAATCATTTATAACATAAAAAAATATATCATAAAAATACTGTAGTCGTTAAACTAACAAAAGTGTTAACAAAAAAAAAAATAAAAATAAAAACTATCGTAATGTAAAAACAACAACTATATAAAAATAATATAATTATCACTTGGAATAGGTTACACCTACCTGTATATTCTCTGAAAACTTAATTTATACTTTCGACATTTTGTAGTTTTATTTGTTGCGGAATACGCATTTAGTCGCGTAATTCCATTTTCCATGATTTCGCGTGTTTTCATACATTATAACAACGTTTTTTCCCTTATAAATACGATTTTTATTATTTTTTAACGATCTCACAGTTAAACAATTACATTTTGGGTAAATATTTCGAATCTACATTCAACGTTCGAAATTCGTACATCCAGAACTCATAACGAGACACCTAATAAATTACGTAGGTATATTATCTATTATAATTATTCCATTTTCGACTTAATGGTACGATAATATATTTCATACTAAACGAAAACGGACTACTGCGGCGGAGCCTTTCTACAAAATGCCACTGACAGTGGCCGTACGTCTGTGTAATGACAAATTTTCGAGTAAATTTTTCCACTAATTAATTATACAAGTTTCGCTTTTCCGATTTCGTGAAATAAATATTCCAATTGGCAATTTTCAAGTCTCGATTTATATTCTATCTGGTAACTACAATGGTGTAATAATTTGAATATATTGAACGGAATATTAATTGAATATAATATGTGGGGCGACATTGCAAAACGTACCATTTCCATTTTTCACTGTTTTTCAATATTGATGTTGTAGTTTATAGTGTTGTAGTTTATAGTGCGTTTTGACGTTATCATTTATGATCATTTAAATTGATTTTAACGGAGGAAGTACTTAGCACGTGTAGACAAAATCCGATCTTACAGCGTTAGATTTCCCGCATTTTTTACTGTACGAATGATTATGTAACTCAATTTTGTCAATTTTGGAAATAGTACGTTTTGCAATGTCGCCCCACATAATATGTGGATACAATTTACGACCTATCCATACCCCTTTTTACAAGGATGGATATCAACCCCCATATCGCACCTCATCCTCAGTTTCACAAGCTCTATATCTCTCTCTCTCTCTCCCCCCCCCTTCCCCGAAAAAAACCCTATTATTTTCCCATTTTCGATTTTCTATATATAGGCCACAATCGTCCGTTTACCTTCTCGCCATTTTAATTTATTTTTCAAAAGCTTCGTCCTTTTTTTTTTTCACTCGTCGTCTTAACCCTCTTGAATTTGATGCCTCTCATCTATTATTTTGCTGTCCGGCTCTAGTCAACCATCCATAATTCGCTTTAAAGCTTTGATGATTTCTTCTCGTGTTGTCACTTTTTATCTTCCTCACGTCCTCCTAGCTCCTATCCGTGGCCCTGTAATTATAGTGTTTTCCTCCCTTCTGCCTTGTTTTTTTTTTTTTATATATAATTTGGTTTACGTATAATTATTTTTTTTATATTTGTTCTGTATATTGTTTCTATAATTTAATTGTCGAGATAAATATTTCCTTAAATAAAAAAAATGATAATAAAATAATGTTAAATAATAAGTGCCTTGTCTTATATATACAAAAAATAAAAATTAAAAAACGTAATTACTAATATAATAAATTATTTTATAGTTTTCCGTGTTATAAATGCAGATTACTATACGGATTAACTTTGGATTTGTGCCAAACAAATAGTTTCGGATTTACTGTTATCGTGACTTCTAAAATGAAAATATCAGATCGATTTCATTTGATATCATTCGTTCTTTTTTAATATGTGCAATATATTGATATAGGTATACTTTATATCGTGATAGTGATTTCCCTACAAATTATGTTAATATGACAAAACGTGTTATCAAATATATGAAAAATAACACTCACAAAATAGCAAATTTTTTTCTTTTGAAAATTAAAAAAAAAACCTGGAATAATTTTATATTTATTCAAATGTATAATATATTACATAGATTAAGAATATGTAGGTTTAATTATACACATTTTATTATGTTTATTAATGAAAATGTTAAAAATGGTTTGAAAATACGTTTTTTTTTAAATAACATACTATCGATTTTTCGATTTTTTTTTTTCATTTTAAATTAAATTAAGTTTTTATTTATTTTAATTTTTAATAAATTCCGAACGAGTATAAAAGGACAATAGTGACAATTTATTTGATATTCAAGTATTTACAGGCATATATGTATTGTATTGGTTGTTTTTTTTATAATATTATTTACTTTTTAAACAGAAATAATTTTTTTTTTAATTGATATATAATAATTACATATTGTGGACGATACTTTACCCAAACACTATTTAACATTAAAATTAAAGGCATTTTTAACTCTGGTACAAAGTATCACAATCGCATGATAAACTCTGTACTAACTGTAATACAAAAACCATTAGAAATTGAAGAAAATATTCGTATCTATCAAATTAAAATTTTTTCACCAACATTGCATGACTTTTAAAGCGACAAATATTTAATCATGAAAAATTATAATTTTGGTCCAAAGTAACTCGCTTTTACATATTTCTTGTAATACAATTAAAATGCATCGTAAACTAGATAGGATCAAATGCAATTTCATCAGCGATTTTTTAAGTGTACATTTTCGGCAAAATATACTGAATTAATAAATAAATTCTCTCTTCTTTTAGCGTTCAAAACATATATACATATGGTGGCAATATTGAGTGGAGTCACACCGACATTTGTTATCTTTGTCACTCAGGCACGTAACATCGAAAAATCACGACCCACAGAAACAAAAATAATAGACCTTAGTTAATATATTGGAGTATTGACCTAAACCAAAATAGTATAGACCTTATTTTATTTAATATTATTTTATTCTCTCTATAGTCATATATTTTTGAACTGAAGTCGAATAATTGCATTTTTATAAAATTGATTTCAAGTTGTAATATATACCTATTTATTAAAACAATTTTAATTAAAAGATAACCACCGGGCTACTTCTTTTTTCACATTAGTCACGTCATAAATATTGTCTTGTGTCATTTATATTAAATAAAAACAGACAAAAATAAATTTTAATGACAGTTTTAAAAAACCTTAATATAAAATATCTAATGATAAAATAAAGCTAAAATCAAAGTACTACTACTTAATTATTTATTTACTATTTTAATTTTTAATTGAAAATAACAACTATATTAATTTACACAATATATATATTATAATGTTTAAAAGAACACATAAAATATGTAAATGATAACGAGGTATACGTTTTTATTGAAAATTAAAACTTGCTACAAATATGTAAACTAAAAATTAATTGGTTTTATTTATTTATTTACTTATTTTTTCAGTTATATATATATTAGAAAAAATAATTTAACATTTATCTTTTTTAGTATTATGCCTACGTATATACGTTAAAATATGGGATAATACTATCCAATATTAATCACATTACTCAAGCTAATCAGTAATAATTAAAATATATTTTTAATTATATGAAATAAATTAAAAAATTAAATAGTTATATAATATATTAGGTATATTTTGATTTATTTATGATCTTATCAGACAATGGTAATTTATATTTTAAAAAGAAAATTTGAACTATGAATTAATTTTAGGCTAATATAGTTTATATAACGAAATTATAAAAAATATACGTAAAAGATAAATCGTTGCATTCGAAAAACGATTTTGATCGAAGTTCGGAATAATTTTCTGATTTATAACAATTTGCAGTAATTTTCGATAATTCTCTTTTATATACATATAAGAAAACGAATTTCAAATTATTGACAAAAATTGTCAAAAAATATCAAAAAATCAATCAAAATATTTAAAGTTCTTTTACCATGCGTTAACGTATGAAAAGAAAATTTTGGATAGAAAATAAAACAATTATTATACCTACTGTTATGTAAATAATACTAAACTAAAAATTAATAAAAAAAAAAAAAAAAAAAAAAAAGAGTTCTTAAATAATTTTGAAAAACAATATAAAATTTTATTACTGTACACTTAAAAAAAAAAAAAAACACAAAAATCTGATTTTTCTTGGTACTTTAAAAATGTATTTAATTTTAAATTTGAAAAAAAAACGAGTTTTTACATCTTCTGTACATTTTATTATTATCGGGATGTATTAATTTTTTCATATTATTTGAAAATAATACAGCATAATATATATATATATATATATATACCTATCTATATTCCTATAGTGAATACCCAATTGTTTTCGATATATTATAATAAATTTGTTTTTTAAGTACCTATACATATAATTAAAATTATATATTGAATTAAGTATGTATTGATATACTGATTTGATAAATTCCTAAAAGAATGGTTGAAAAATCTTTTTGCGGAAATAAAACGATTGTCTTAAATCGGTTATTTTGTATAATATTGTTACGTCTATGGTAATATACGTTTCGCGTAAAAAAAAAAAAAAACTATTATTGTTATATGTTATTAAATTAATTTTTACTAAGCTACGGACCACTTGGTTTTCATTTTACAAGATAGGTACGCAAAAAAAAAAAAATACATATATATACATATATATATATATATATGATTCATTGAGTGTATTTCCACGTTTTTTGAAAATTTAATAAAGTGCTCGATGTATTCCGATTTCCAACAGCACACGGCGTTTAGTCGTTTAAATAATGATTCGACTAAAAGCGTAGAATATATTATATAATATCACTCCCCTCCTATTCGTTAAACGCATATTGTATATTCACTAGGTATGTTTTCATATTAATCGTTATTTTCAGCGCAGAAATTATCTAATAGAGATGAAAAAATTGTAATACTCGTACAATTTCGGTTCGACAACAGTTGAAATCCGTTGAATCCGTTTTATGTTTTAATAATGGCAACTTTTAAACGGACAAATCGAACGTTCAAAACGTCATAATTTACGTCATACTACTGTATTAAACGCAATATCGTTTGAAATTATCCGCACAAAGGCGATTATCGCAAAGACGAATTTGTTTAAGTGTAGGTATAAACTGGTAGTATAGCCGATATTCGCTCTCGCGATATAAAGTCAATCACAAAGGTCTGTACGAAACATTTTAAAACACTTTGACTGCGTCACGTTTAGAGTATAAAAAACTCGATTGCATACCGAGCCGTAAAAAAATTAATTATATAATGTTCTTATACTTCCTCGTTTGAAAAGGATTTTAGGCCAAACTAGCGAAAATAGAAAAATAGCAAATATGCATATTATGTATTAATATAGAGAGACAATCTAAATCCATAATAATACATATATTTTAATGATAATATAAGTATCTATTATACAAAGCAATGGTATCGGTCGGTATGTGAGTAAATATAAAAAAAATAAACTCTAAGAATTAATGTTATAAATTAAAATGAACTTTACGTTTGTAAACTTAAACTATAGGCTATGCCCTATAAATAATTTCAGTTATCGTTAGAATTATAGGTTAAGGCAATATTACATATTTTTTCAGTACAATTCTCATGTATAATATTTTTTTCTGAATAGGTGTTTTAGCTCCGACAATTAACAGCCGTTCTTGTTTAAATTCGTTCCAAATGTTGTTTGTCTTTTTTAACGCATAGTTTTCACACGATATTTCAATATAGAATATGCATTTATACATTAATACATTGGTGCATAAATATCGAAAAAATATCGAAATATTTTCGCTTTTTTTTTTTTTCAATTTTCGCTATTTATTGACGGCCAGATACCCTTGAAAATCTCTACTGTGCTCTTGCCCGTTCTATTGTTGAGTATGCGGTTTTGTTGTTTGGGACTCACACACACACACACACACACACACACACACACATCTTCCCACAAAATCGTTGCTGAAAGGGTACAGAGAGTAAATTGTTTCGGCGGGCTGCTATCCCTTAACAGCCTCTCCGATATCGGGCCTACCTTTTTTGTAATAATTTCCGATACGACGATCTCCGATATGATGATCGCACTGGCAATCCTTACTGGGCCCCCGTGGATTTCATTGAAAAACGCCTATATATTTATTGCGCCCCCTCGTTCGGTTTTCTTCTCTTTTTTTAATTTTTTTATTTTTTTTTTTTTTACTTTTCTTTTCGTCGTCATCTCGGCCCTGTCCCGTACGTTCCCGTACACATTACATATGAAAATAGATAAACAAACAATAACATAGCTATACACCGTGTACAGGTGAACGCGTTGTTATTCGTGACGATATGAGCTATGGAAATCGAAAATAGCGCGCACGTTTATGACGGAGCATGCCATTGCAAAAATCTAATATTACTAAATGTGACGCGTATAATATGATATTCGAAATTATTAAAGAGTGATGGTCTTATATGTATATATTATATGGGAAATCGGTAATCCCATTAATGTATGCCTTTGGCGTATACAAATGGGATTACCTATACCATATATATATATATATTATAACGTATGTATTATGTATCTATTATAATATATGCGATGTGACAACGAAAACTGTTCGAAATTTAAAAGGACGTTTCATAAAATTCTCGGTTAATATTTTAATCTGGATTTAGGGATATCCGTAATATATTTCGTGTTCGTTTTACCCCGGCACGTCGCGCATACGCGGATACGAATATTTAATTAATGGACAGAGGTCGAATCCCTCAGCTGCGTTTGTTTTTCTGTTTCGTTTCGGAGAGATTAATATATTATAGCGTACGTACTCTTTAATTACGTATGCGCGAGCATGTAAGGAACTATTGTGTGCACGATCGTATTTCGTCCGGGGGACGGGGTGAACAGTCGTTTTGTACCTACCACATACGCGGTAACAACGCGTCATATCGGGCTCGTTAAAATCGTATATATATATATATATATATATATATATATATGTATATTTATAGGTAGATAGGTAGGTACCTATCCTATAGGTACATATAATTATACTATCCAACGACGAGGGATGTTTTTTACGAGATTACCGACACATACCTATATTATACGCCGATAAATTTTACATTGGTAAACTATACATTACTGTTGTTCTAGATCTCAGATTTGGGCGGGAAAAAATCGATTTTTTCAAGTACTATATTATCAATTTTAATGTGTATATACACTCGTGTACTTGAGCCTGGAACGCACGCGAAATAAATATATAAAATTTTATTAAAAATTATTAAAACCTACCTATATGTATATGTATAGGTAGATAGGTAGGTACCTATAGGTACATATAATTATACTATCCAACGACGAGGGATGTTTTTTACGAGATTACCGACACATACCTATATTATACGCCGATAAATTTCACATTGGTAAACTATACATTACTGTTGTTCTTGATCTGAGATTTGGGCGGGAAAAAATCGATTTTTTCCAGTACTATATTATCAATTTTAATGTGTATATACACTCGTGTACTTGAGCCTGGAACGCACGCGAAATAAATATATAATATTCAGAAGTGCAAAGGAGCGTTCATTAATTGTAAAATTAATAATGCATATTACACGCACTTATTCGTATTCGGTAATTGGGATTTAGATTGAACGCACTCGCGTTCGAAACGCGTTCAATTGCATTGAAAAGAGAACCCGTTAAAACGTGAATATCGCCTATTCATTGTCTATTCATTCTACCGAATGCGTACTTGATTAAATGATAAATATTTAATTTTATTTACTAACGAGAAAAACTAAAAACGATACATTTTGTACGGGTACACACCATAATATTATATACTCGTAGTAGTTATTTATGTGATTCATATTATGTATAAGTCCAAATTTTCATTTTATTTTGGATTCGATAAAATTGATATAGGGTTAAAGACTTTGTGTTATTATATTATAACTGTATATGACATATCAATCTTATTGTGTAGAGATTATTGTCACTATATAATTGATCGGAATATATAATGTTTGGTCTAGAACTTAATTTGTAGTCGTCGGGAACAATTTTTCTAAAAAAAAATATACCTATATGAAATCCGCAGAAAATGTATAATAGGTAAATGACATTTTAAATATTACACTGTATAAATTATGAAATAATTAAAAATATATAATGTAACATTGTCAAGTCATCATGCAAATTGTTGATTGCAAAAGTTTAATTTATCCAAAACAATTAAAACCCTCAAATATAGATTTAAATAAAATTACTTTTTAATGCGAATATATGCACTCACATTCGTCATTCATAATTTGTAAAACGCTCCAAACACTGTTACTCGGCATATACGTTTGAATACTTAATATGACCATAATGCAAGGTATAACGTACTCGTATTAAAAAGCAATTCTAATAGAGTATTTTAAAAGGACCATAGTCCTTTTTCTTTCACGGCGGCTTTTCCGCCCATGAAAAAAAAGAAAACATGTAGGTACTTATTTCCGTTTTCCTCCGAAAAGGATTTGAATTAAATTTATTAATATTTAAAATATTTAAGTTAGATACCTATATATTCATTTATTTATTACGTGTATATTTTATGAATTATTTTTAAATAATATAAAAGAACAATAAGCTATACATAATTATTCTGTTTTTTGTTTTTTTTTTTATGTAGTTATTAAAAATGATTTTTTTTTTTTTAGAGTAAATCCGTCTACGGCTTTACAAAATACATCAAAAATGAATATAGAATACCTAATAAATCGTATGTGGGAATTAATCTTTTTATTTAAATGGAATTTGATAAAATCTGTATAAAATTATATGCTAACGTTTAGTAGAACATACTTAAGTTTTGGTATGTTTCTGAATAATATACTCATGATACCTACCAAAAATATTTATTCCGCAGCTGCAATAATTCAAATTTAGGATAATTTTTGAAATCGATTAAAATATTTTTTTGAAGAAAACAATAAACGCTAATATATGTATTTCAAATACAGTACAAAAAGATACTTAAAAATAAAAAAATATCTAAAAACTACTTAGCATATCGAAAAAATAATCCAAACATATTCTAATATTTATTATACCATAGAGTATAATATTATACTATAGGGATAATCAAGTCTGGTGTAAAAAAAATTAGGAAAGCTAACTTTGTGAGTGTGCTAAATTTCGTTTTTTTTATACGTATATTTTGGTCGATTTTTTATATAAAAACAATAAACTAATTCCGTAAAAATATTTTATAACTATTTGTTTTTATATATAATTATTTTAATTGAAAACTTTTTACAAATAATAAACTACAATCATAAGTATAACATGAAAGCACATACTATGCATTCAATATTACAAATTATTATAACGACTAAAAATTTTAAATATTGATTTTTGTAACTACGGCAATAAATTGTAAGGACAAATGGACTGACGGAGATAAAAGGTGTCTAATCTTATATTTAGAAATCTAAAATTAAGAATTTAAATTTTTTTAAATATTAACATTTAAAAGTATACGTGTAAATATATATTTTTTATCGTTTATATAATAATTATCAGGCGTTAGAAAATACAAAATTATTTAACTATATAGCTGCAGTATACCTTATAGTAAGTACATTTTACCTTATAGTAAGTACATTTACATAATTAGTACATTGTTTATATATTATAAATAATTTATTACTACAAGAGAATTATAAGAAAAAAGTAGGTTATAGTCTGTCGTTCTGTTTTTAATTTAATACGGAATGAAAATAAACCTCCCTATTGTCATTCTGATAATTATAAACCTCATTCCCAGACGGTTGAATTTGTTATTTTGTTAATTTCCCAAACATATTTATATTATAAACCTATATTATATATTATATTTATAATATAATATATATTTCAACCTATGATTTTTTTCAAAATAATACCACTTAAAACAATCATGGTTCAATTTTGTAATACATCTGAATTAGTTGAAAAATCATTACAACCATTAGTGCCAGTTCACTCGTATCATCCATCCTAGAACATTTTACTTCCTTTTTGTGTTTCTAAACCGGTTTTCAACAATACACATACATTTTATAATTTCCGTAAAACAAATTTTCCTAATATATGTACATTTATTGCTTCTTTTAATTGGTATTCAACGTTAGCATTTCTCAACCTTAATTCGGCTTTCAACGCACCCTATGATGCTTTTCGTTTAAATATTTTAAAATGTATGCCATAATGCCTATTTTAGACTTCAACTCATCTATCATGGTTTACTAGAGAACTAAAAGATATCGTACTTTAAAAAAAAAAGCTCATTCTAAGTATGCTATAATGTATTTGATTATGACAAGTTCTCTTTATTCCAATCCGGATTCAAATTTGAATCCAAAAAGTGTTCTAGTGAATATAACAAGCGTGTTGCAGTATCGTTAGATAGCGAAAAATCCTCGTGACTTTTGGAAATATATAAAGAAAAGCCGATCTAGTGGTGACATACCTATGGAACTATCATATCATGGAGTAGTTTCCTCAAATCAGTGGCGTATTTACAAGGGGACAATTGAGGCAATTACCCCTAACGTCCTCTTCGACTATCCATTTTTTATAGTGCTGTGTAGATTATTAAAAATAAAATTTAATTGTAAAGCCGCAACGATGAGCAATGAAAGGTTAAAATCTCTTATTTTATTAGCATCGGTGGAAAAACAAAACTTGATATGACTTAATATAAAACACATTTTATTTTTTTATTACATTAAAGTCCGAATAGGTTTCAAAGAATTAATAGAGAAATTCGCTTCTCAAAACATAAGAATAGATTTAAAATAGTTTAGTTAATAATGAAATTTGTTGAAATATTAATAAAATAAAATAAAAAACGTATTTCATTTTGATTTTTACTTTAGTACCTATATGCCTATTATATTATTATTAATATTATTATTCAATTTCCCAAAAATGTAATTATAATTTTATTGTAATAATATTTATTTAATAAAATACGTTAAATAAATTAAAACCCCAAATGTTAAGTCTACTGATAATTTATAGACAATTTCAAAATTCGACAACTCCTACGATGATCTACGCGTAGGAACATATACCTAAATACTTATATATATATATATTTAAATTACAAGCGTAATTGATAGAAAAAAATCTGTATTTGCTAATTATAGTATATATATATATATATATATATTATACGTAGATAATAAGTTATAAAACTTTTTACAGGTATATACCCAATCTTGGGGGAAAAAAAATGGCTACACGGATGGGCGTCCTATCTTACGGAGTAATCTTGGCAGTTACAGTCTTAACTGGGTTATTGCCAACACCGACCAAAGGAAACGTCATAGACCAAAGAGCACTACAAAGGGAACTTGGAGAAAACTCTCCCGAAATGATGTCACTGAACGATAAAGACGAATTTCGCGAACTCGAAGAACCCGCTGTTAACGATTACGCGATCAAAACTAAGGTATGCGTATTTCGTTAAATATGTATTCTTATTGACTTCGACTTGACCAGAAAATTGGTAAACTGTTATTTTAAACACGTATAGATAGTGCAAACTGTGGAGACAAGACATTGTCCTAAACTGCAGGCGATTTTCAAATATATACATATATATGTGTGTGTTTGTTATATAAAATTCACTGTCTATATATTATATCATATCGTAGCTGGTAAATGGTTTTAGGTTATATACACTATACGGCTAGTCATTACGTTTGAAAAAATTGCGAAACCGTTTACTTTTGTGCTTTATATTGAAATAGACGTGTAACTCCGGTAATGTAATCCGAGCATTCATAAATATTTAAACGATATAATTAATTAGTTATAGTACCTACACAAAAAAATCGTGCGCATGAAACGTTTATGATTTTTAATAGTTTTAAATAGATATAGGTCACCGAAAATTGTTTGTAAAGCTATCAATTCATTTTTCATTTAAATAAAAGGGAACAATAACAAAAAAAAAAAATCCATTAGAAAATTAATATTTTTGCACCGAAAATATTATTTACGTAGGAACAATACAGAACAATTAACACATAATATCTTCATTATCATTCTTAATATGAGAGATGAGCTGTTGTAGAAATATTATATATATATATATATTATTGTTAAATATAGGAATATTCTAAAACCGTTTTAGTTTTTATAATATTAGTATTAATAAATTTACTCTCAAAAAAATGCTCAGAATAAGTTGTAAAATCAACGATATAAAAAAACCGAACAAAATACCGATGATACAATAATAAATACAATCCTACAGGGAATTGGACACTCGCCTATTTATTTTATATATATATATATTATTTATTCGGCATTTTCAGCATTTAAAAAGAAATGAAAAATTACTCAAATTTAATAATATTGTAAAAAATTACTTTAAAATTTAAAAAAGGACCTAAAATTGTTTAAAAAATGTTATGAAAACTTGAAGTGTAAAAAAAAAATTTTATACTTGAAATCGTTGATATGGTTAAACAACATTAAAAATCTATATCCTGGATATCACGAAAAAAAATGCAAAATCCTATACTACCCTAGCCCTACTGGAAAATACAGAAATTTGAAAATTTGTATAATTTGTGATATTAAAACTCAATGAATACAAAACTTAAAAATAAATTTATATCAGTTACGTAATATATAATGTAAAATAATATGCATTATTCATTTGCACAAAGATAACATATAAAACGTACACACGTCATTGTAAAACAAATATTGGTTATATGTATAATATACATTTCTTGTCATATTCGCAGTTCTAGAAATAAATGTAAAATGTATACATAAATAAAATTAAATTTTTTTATATATTTTCATGTATCTATGGCGTAAGTAGCTAGTAAACCTACTACTATATGAAAATCAACCATATACCTAAAACGTATTACCATTTAAAACTATATGACTTTGATTTTTAAACAAAGAACGTATAATATTAATTAATATAATAACGTATAATATTATAATCATAATGCGATTTAAATTAATATTAAAAATGAAAGTAAATAAAGAAGCCAATTGACTAAAACTCCTATTTAAAAGTATTTTACATATTAATTTATAATACTCTTACTACATATATATATATATTATATATAGTACAAAAATGGCACAAAATATACTAGGTAATTGGTTTTTTTTTTTTTATATACGAAATAGAATTTTAAACATTTAATATTTAATAATAATATTAAAATATAATAAGTGTAATAAGATGAGTAAAAATGATATATATATAACGAAAAATACATAAAAAAAAAAACATTGATGGGAAGTAAAATGTCGACTAAACTTAAAAAATACATCTATGAAATTGTCAAGTCAAATATTAAAGTTGAGTACATTACACGTTATATACAGATTATCGCCATATATATATATATATATTAAATAAATAATTTTATGATATCATATTTATGTGACGTTAATGAGTTATGACAAAAACTGATGTACGTCAATTTTTATTTTTTAAACCCTACAAATTTTGACGACAATAGTAATACTTTAATTTATCTATATGTATAATGTATATTTTAAATAAAGACATATTAAGGAATATAAAAAAAAATTACAATCAATGAGTTCTATAGAAAATAATCGTTTTTGATCCCATTGTAAATCTTTAAACTCAATAATTTCCCACGATGTACATAAAAACGTACTTATCAGATTCTGCCATAATTCTACAGATTACTTTACGATTTTTTTTTTAAAAAAAGTACAATACAAATTTTTACGACTCTAACAGGTCTTATGTAGACTATATACCTGTTTATGTGCGACTCTTAGTATTATTATTAAATACAAAAATGTGTACATTTAAAACATAAATATTTAGAATTTAGACCTGTTTATGTAGTATATATTTATATACTGTCACAAATATATTATAATATACTACTCACATAAATATAAACTAACTATAAATAGATCTGACAATATTATACGATCATGGATTGGAATATGAAACTAGAGAAAGTATTTAAACTTAAACTACTTAAACTCCTCCGGAATCGATGGAAATAGCATTTCGGGTGGCTCAAAATGAGTAGGTACCACAAAATATACAACATATTTAACATAATATGATATTTTATATTTTATCCTATAACTTCTTAGTTCTTTTAATATTTTTTCTTCTTTTCTACATAGATTGATAAACGTGTGAAACGTAGATTTTCCTCTTCTCGTAATCTCGTTGAACTTAATTTGACTTCTATCTCATCACATAAGATCAAACATTAGCACTTTTCACTGTATATATAACAAATTTATGTTTTGGAGTACTATTAACATCAACCGACATTTTTCAAATGAATATTTTTAAAATTTTTAAATATTTATCCATACTTTTTGTGAACTCGAATTTCAATATTTTGTTTAAAAATATTTCTACCAGGTTTTCAAGTTTATGGGTAATAAAAATAGCTCTTAAACAAAATAATGAAATTGGAATTCCCAATATATCGCATCTACCATTTTTTATATAATATACTATCGATTAATGTTCTATTGCACGTGTTAATATAATAATACCTCGTTAACTATTATTATACAATCGGTGAAAAAAAAAAAAAAAAAAAACATTTTATTTCCAGTAAATTATTTTCAAACTTCAAAAGGTTATTATTTTTTTTTATATATATACTCAAGACCATAATTATTCATTCATCGTGACACCCGTGTAACGCAGGTTTTTTCTGATTATTTTTCATCTAATTGACGAGTAATTCGAGAGTATAATATAACGATTAGGTGGGATGGGTATCGTTAGATGTCACGGTACATCTGATATTCGAGATGATTGACATAATTGCAAAAAATAATGTATTATAATTGTAGTTAAAAAAAAAGGCTCAAAGGTGTTAAAAGGACACCATCACGCGTGATTGTACACTATAATACACGACTGTCGGTACGAGACTTACGAGGTGATTTTAAGTTCGCTCGTCTAAAAAATAAAAAATAAAATAAAAAATAGACCGAGTTTACCAGACACCTACATAAAAACGGTCGCGGTAATAATTTTAATGTTCTTAGTCGTTTTCATTTTAAGAAACATAAATAAAAAACGGTATTTATACTCGTATATGTACAGAACACACAAGTCATAATTGAAATATACATAAATACTCGTACCTCCGAGTACCTACGGGTGCATATTGAAAATATCCACACTGACGACACACTCTACAGCTTATATAATTTCCTGTTTTACAAACAAAGTTACGGAATAGAAACGAAATAGAATTTTGGATTTAAAAATATCAGATAATGACACACAAAACAGATTAATTCGATTAACTGTACATGCATGCACGCATATCGTTATTTCGTACTGGAAATATAGTCGTGTGGGTCGTTTCTACCTGTACGTTCGGTGTATCGATGATAAAATATAATGTTTGTATCATCACGCCCTAAACTCTCTTCAATCCGTTTTAAAATCAATTCCTTTATTTCTAGTAGTTCTGAACCACTTTACCTTATATAATTTCTCAAAGAAAAATTACATTTCTCAAGTAGTTTTCATTATATTTAGCTCTATATAATATTACTACAATACTATATATATATAATATATTTATAAATAAATTTCATTTATAAGTATAAGTATAAAGAAATATTGCATTTCCCTCTCCGTCACTGTAATCATTGTTTTTGTCTAAAAGCCGTCTCTGTAAATAATATAGGTATATCCCGGTATTTTTATATTACTTTCTTACAATATAAGAACTCACGTCCGTTTATTTTAAAATATATAAATAAACGCATTGACGCAACATGCAGGGTGTGGGCTTTACGAACAACCTAGTCTTCCTAAGTTCACAATTAGAATTCCCGAATTTCCTCCTACATGTTTTATATATATTTTAATTTATTTTCATAATTTGCACATTCAATAAAATATTCATATTTTCTGTAATATGTATAAAAAAAAAAAAAAAAATCATAAACTATTTTACATTTTATTATATCGATTATCCTCTTGGTTTCAGGTGACCGGTACACGCTTGTATATATAGATTTATATAGTATACCTATTATATAACAATTTTATGGTTACAACTCATATATAGCTAAAAAGTTTGGTGGAAAAAAATTCTTCCTTCGTACAGGAATTTGCTCGTGTTCGACAAATGTTTCAATAGTGAAAACGTCCAATGTTTCAGAATAATTGAATGTCACTTGTTCACACACGGATGAGTGGTGATGTACGTAAAATGTATATGTGTGTATATGTATATAATGTGACTTGTTATTTTTCAACGTCACATCGTATGTTATATCATATATAATGTATAGTTGTTAATAGAAAAATATACAGTGTACATATGACGGTATACTGTGTTTTTCATTTTCAAACATTTCAACTTTACTTAATAAAATACTTTGAAAAAAGGTTGGTGATGATATCATTCTATTAATGTATATTGAAATCATTATAATTTTTTGTTTCTCATTCTAAGTTTTGACACTGAGATAGGTATAACATGGTATTTTTTTGAATCTCCGAGATCAGATACAATTTAGAAAATTTTGCGTGTTATTAATAATAAAATCTTGTATTTCGACATGTCGCGGTGGCACCTGTCATAACTGCCATGCCGGCATATATTCCACGACTACAATACTCATTTATTATATAATGAGACAAACATTGCTCTATTCGATGATTTGTACTGTAATCTATAATCTGTACGATAATTAATTTATGTATTAGGTAGGTATATATAGTTAGGTATATAGGTAACCGGTAGGTCAAAATTAAAAAAAAAAAAATATATATATATATGTAATATGTTTTCGTTGTGCGCGAACAAGACGTAGACTTACAGGTAAAAATTTTAAATGTGCGCAAACGAGTCTTTGATTTTCAGTTAAAATATTTTGAATGTGCACAAACTAGTTGCACCGCTGACTGTTCAAAATCCAAATCCGAATAATAATATCACATTATGATCACGTAACACGGCGTCCTGTATAGGCAATTCATGGACATTGCTGTCACCGGTTCTTTTGGCATTTTTTCTATCAAATATTAAAATGTTATTATTATTTATTACTTATAATATTATTATATAACTATATTATTAATATAATTATCATAATATTATATTTTAACAAATTAGTGACCCGATCTGTGATATTCTTTCCCCCTCCATATCGTCCAAATCGATTTGAACAAATTAGATAGGTGTAGAAGCTAAGAGGTGCACTGCAGACATGCGTTATTTTTTTTTGTAAAAAAAACGGCTTTTCAAGGGAAACGTTTTCTAAGGCAGTAATTCTAATATGAAACCATAGTTATACACAATATATATATATATATATATATACTATCTGACCCGGCAATGCTTTGCTATTTCTAGATTTCATTATGTATTATTTTCCTGCCTGTGTACTTATATTTATTTACCTATGCAAATATACAAATAGATCATCTGTTTGTAATATAAAATATAAAAAGTCAGCATCCGTCCACGAAAATAAAAAAAAATAATAAACTCAAATTAAATAGAAAATAAAACATAAACACAAATTAATTTATTAATTAATAAATATTAATTAAATAAATAATATTAATTAATTAACTAACATAATAAAATACGACTCATTCCTTTTTTTTCTACCGGTCGGATCACATCTTTTCGTAATATATATGTATATATTTGTTTTCTAAAAAGTTTTCAAAATCAAAGTTATTTGATTTTTGCACAGACCCCTTAATTTTATGCGATTTTTACTATGTTGTATAAAAAATTGGTTTCTTATTTACAACTAAAACCTAAGAAAACATTTTTCATGTAAAACGTTTTTTTTTTCAATATAACATAACAATAAAAAGTGGTTCTGATACGGAACTAATTTTAAAATGTACTTAACTATTTTTAAATAAAGACCTAATAATAATTTGTAAATAAAATACTCATTATAATATAACAACATATTTAATTTATATTAAGTGTATTTTTAGAATTTTCAAGTTACAAATAATCTACAATGGAATGTTAGCCTTAGAATTTTGCTCACTATAATATAAGTACTAACATCCCTAAACAAATACGAATATACTTAGTGCATTCTTAATTTATAATTTATACTTTTATATTTCTTCTGGTTATTTTATCTGGTTGACTCTAAAAAACTGTGACTAAAAAAATTGTACTATTCGTAAAAATAGCCTTGGAAACCTACAAATTTGCATACTGATGAGAAAATGACAAAAAGAGCTGAGAATAAATGCGTTATAAAGTCCCGACTATTTTGAAAAGAAAATACAAGTATATTAACACACAATGCGTATTATGTTCCATAATAATGCTTAAATAAAATTTTTGTGAAACTTCGCAATATAAGAAAATGCAGGCGAAACTATAAACCGAGCTATTTTCCTATAATATTAACTTCGTCTGGGTTTTCTTAATTTTACTAAAAAAATAATAATTATAAAAAAACTTTTTTTAGTAAATATTTAGTAGGTACCTACCTACTATAACAATAGTTCTATACGTCTTTTGCGGAACTAAATGTTAAGAAAGTATATGTAAAAAATTAAAATTCACCCCTTTTTCATAAAACTTCAACTAATTTGAGGCGGGAAGGAGTCGACTTATCACACTCAAACTACACTATAATTATTTTTTAAATTAATTTTAGAACTAAACTCCCGGGTACCTACGGCATCAAAATATTTTAAATCGAAAAATGAGAACCTCTTAATATATATTATATATATATATCAATGTGTATATAAACAATATGTTTTTGTCATTGAATGATATATATTTAGCATATTTATGTCAATCGTCTTAGAATATGTCTGAATTTTAGATTTATATACCGATTGATATTGGTAAAACAATAGATAATATACAATTATACGACATATTTTAGATAATATTAATTATATATTATAGTACAATATAGTATCTATATAGTCGTAATATATTTAAATATAGGAATAGTCACTGTGATGAAAAAAAAATTTCAGAACCAGGATTTATGCACTTCAAATAAAATGCATCAAACTCCTAAATGGATTCATATATATAATATTATAATAATATACTCTGTTGATTATTGGAACATAATAGGAAATATATTATTAAAAATAAATTCGGTATATTAGCTGGTTTCACACAGAATAATAAGATATTAAAGCATATTGCTGGATGGATAAAATATTTCGTTTTGTTGCTATTCGGTCGAAAATAAAATAATAATATTAAAATAAAAGTCAATATACTCAGTTAGACTATGTATATAAATGTAAAATCGCATTATACAAAAAAAAAAAATAATAATAATAATAATCTTATTTAGTGATATGAGTAAAGAATATTCTCAAAAAAATATTCTCGGTAACCAAGAATATTCATAAAATCAATAGTCAATACACAAGGGGAGGGGGGGGGGTGGAAGCACTTCGCTCGTTGGGTAGGACACTGGTGGTGGATATATTGAATTTAAAAGCAATAATCATAAATAATTTCTTTCGATAAGACTGTTCAGTGTTGTTCATCATAACATAAGTATCAATATATTAACGTTTATACGGATAATAAAAAATACGACGTTACTATATAGTAAATATTTGGTGTGAATTATTTCTATAGTTTCTGGTATTTTGATTTTCAATTTATAATGATTTTCGGGTTTTTCTTTTCTTTTTTTTTTTTTTTTTGTTGTAGTTATACGAACATTATATTTATATCACCCATATAATAGTCGTAGTCGATCACCGTGACTAGTTTATTTGTTATTTTCTAATTTATAACGATTTTTCGTATTGTTTCCCGTATAAAAGGCCATTTTTCGAAAACCACGGAGAAAAAAAACGTCCCCCGTGCAAGTACCGACACTATAACGAATTCCCTATCAAAAACCTCTATACCAGAAAACACTTACTTTACTCCTAAACACATAAACGTTTTTTTTACTTTTTTTTTAACACATCGTCATTCGCTCTGAATCCAAAATGATAAAACAAATAATTGTGGACGCATGTCGTCCATTATATAATAATAAAACCAATGACTATGATAACGCCATCGTGTACGATAATGTTGTATTAATTTATGTGTTCCAGTCCGCGGACGATCAAAATCTAGAGAACGCGCTCATCGACTATCTGTTCGCCAAACAAATGATGAACAAAATTCGCGCCCGGACGGACTCGATCCGCGCCCAAAAGAAGCGAAGTTATTGGAAGCAGTGCGCTTTTAACGCAGTGTCGTGCTTTGGTTAGTCGACCAACGCCCGCGCAACCGGCCTCGAAATGATATCCGCATATTAATTATATTGTATTACCACTATTTACGGCAGAATTTAGCCCTCGACATTAAAAATATGATATTATGCTTATTAACAATGTTCTCGAATACGTGTCTATTTATTATTCCCCTACCCGTATTGATCGTAATGATTCGAAAATCCGTTTATTCGTGTTTTTCCAAAAATCAACAATTACACTTATATTATGTATACGTAATATATAGGTACCTACCGGCGGTGTTTGGAATGAACGAGTTAATGTTATTACATTATTCGTGTTTATATTATGATCATATGTTATTTAACGAGTTCATTTTTCGTTTTATCGGTTCGTTAACTAAAACCATAGACGTGTTTTTACAAAAAAAAAAAAAAAAAAACAGTTTAAAAAATGTCAAACCCGAACTATAATATACAAGGCGTTAGACGGAAAAATTTGATTTTTACATTAGTCCGTGAAATAATAATACGCGGCGCCATACTATAATAATATATTACGACGCACAACTGGTAAAATACGACTCTTCACAGGAAATGAAAACAACACTCCCATATCACTCGCCCGTAAACAGTTTTATGATTTCCGATGATTTCGACGATAACTAATAGGTACCTAGTAAACAATTGTACGTACAATTTTGTTTTTTTTTTTTTTAACACGAGGTACAAAATATGCAACAAAAAATGACAATTCGCTACGACAAAGGGTGGACGTAGAAAATAACGTGAAGGTCAAACGGACCCGTTGACGTGTATATCAATTTTCACAATTGTTTTGATAACAATATTACGGAAATCTACGTCGACATTTTCGATATTTTTTATTTTTCTTCTTAAATCCGAGGCGGTATCGTACGTATTATAGATAGTTATTGATAAGACAACTACACATGTATATAGACACTAAACGCTAAAACCCTTACGCCGATAGTTTACAAGTAATACGCCTAAATGAATGACAAATTGAACGATTTCATATTTTCACAGTAACATATAAACGTAAACATCGAATTAATTCTCATTTGAAAAGAACTGTCCAAACGCTGAATTTATATAATATGTAAACGTATACGTAATATAATTTACAGTTTACAAATATCGTCGCGGTATACCACACAATCTATTATGGTACCCAATATATATTATTATTATTTAAAGTTTGAACACGTATATTATAGATTATCTGCCATCCACGTTTTTAATTTACATTTCCTACCTTTTTATATGATGTATACGGTAATGTTTTTCGTTGGTATTAGACAGTACTAGGTATACTATTATTATAATTTATTATAATGCAACCATTATATTATAAAATATACTTTATCACATTCCTAATTCTAATATGTATAACGACGATTTGAGTAAAAGAAAATAAACATAATTTTCGTTGTTGTGTAAAGCGTATATTAATATACAATTATTATTGGCCGTTTCTGTATTATAAAAGAAAAATAAACTAAAATATTAGTAAATTATTTTCATTTTTTTTTTTTTTTTTATGTATACAACTCCGCTCATAAGATATATACAAGCCAAATATCACTCACTCACTGATCGCTGTATCTCAAAAACTACACAACGTACGGACTTGAAATTCGGAATAGTGTTTCCTCTAATACTTTAACCGTGCAATAAGAAAGGATTTTAAAAAACGTTGCGTTTAAGTTGGCGAGTGAGTGGTATTTGAATTTTATATCATATAGATGATAATAATAATAATAATATGTTAGCTAATACAACACACACACACACACACACTTGATTTAAAAACGTTGCCACGGCGCCCGTATAGTCTTTCGTGCACTGCTTGCGCAACAATTATTATTTAAATAAAATAGCTATTGAAACCTTTTTTTGCAGTTCTACATAGTCGATTTATGGATATGAATATGATCGACAATTACTATCTATATCATATATTATGTAAAAAGTTATAAAATATGAGTTGGTAAATAAAAATAGACAATGTTTAAATTACTCGAAAAGCGTCTGTAGGATAATATCCAAGTGTGTAATATATTTTATTGACATAAGGTCTTATTTTTTTCAAAGGTAAATGGCTTAAAAATAGTTGTTTTTAAATGTAAAATAATTTAGCATTGTAGATGTAAATGGTTTTGTGAACGAAGTGTAGGGTCGAATCTAAACAGTAAAAATATTGTACAACGTTTTTAAAAATTCAGTGTAGGGAATTGTGATAACTATCGCCTGACATTACTATAATTGTACCATCAAATCATTTTGGTTCTATTCCTGGTGTGAAGGCTTTGAACAATTTTAAACGTTTAAAAAATAATAATAACGTTAACTCGCATACCAGGCAAAACTGATGATCACGGGCAAAGCCGGGTAATTTATCTAGTATGTATACGATATATAAAATCGTTATAATTATATCGTATATAAAATATAGTTAAATACCGTAAAAAATATGGTTAAGTAGGTACTATAATCGGTACCTAGATATTGTATATTTAAAGATACGTCAATTGGCTATCTATTATACATATATTATATTAAATTATTGAAAAGGTTCCGCATTTTAAGTATATTATATTATCACTCTTTCCGCACATATTTGTTTAGGTCATAATGTATGAGGTACCCATATTATATACAATTTATACCAATACTACAAATTACAACGCGTGCAAAATTAAAATCAAGTGTAAAGATAATTATTTCTTTTTTTAGTGTCTATGTCCAATAATTTCTGACCATTAATAAGATTACAGCACTTATACTTATATAGGTATGTTACTTACGTTAACATCAATACAATACATTAATAAAAAATTATGTTAAATTACATTTTGTCTAAAATAAAATATAATGTACACTTTTACTCGTTTAAGAAATATACTCATAAAATATAATTTTATTTCATTATATATTCATGTATATATATATATACAAATAAGTTTATAACTATATAAGTTATATAGATCTACCTATGAAACTGGTTTTTCACATATTGTTTAAGTCCGTCAAATTGTCCGATAGTTACGGTTGATAATCGAAGATACTTTATTGCACCATTATTTCTTATTATTATTATTTTTTTTTTAAACTTTAAATGTACACTATGTATAATATAATTATACCTATATATATATATATATTGATAGAAATGTACAACGTGTTATAAAGGCATAAATATCGAGAACTATATATAATATATAGTTTTTGAAATGCTATTACTAGTACCTACTATATATACAAATAATAATGTCGGTTATTAATTTTTAAAAGTTTAAGGCAAAATTCGATATTTTGTACTTATATACGCTATAAGAATCCCGGGGAATTTTCACCGTTAACGAAAAATGTCTTTTATTTACATAGAAAATCGATTTTGGTGCATAGAATCTCATATACGCACCGCAGTGTTTAAATAAGTACCTATATATAAAATGTTATTAAAAAAAAAAAAAAAAAAATATCAATAGTTATGATATTTTATGTTATGGTTTCTCTTCCAGCCTTCAATGTCGCGTATATTTTAGCATAAATCTACAGTATTTTTAAATTTAAGAATGAATAATTTTGATAACTCTTAATCCTCAGTAGGTATACGCTTTTTTTTAATTCGCGCGGCATGCGTTGAAGTAATAGGTATATAATATACACGTGGGAGAACAAGTATTATAGAATTCAGTCAAAGTTTGACTCGTGCATACTTTTCGTTCGAAAATCTACTTATTGTTTGAGATAGGCAGGACTGGATTTAGAGGGCGGCAGCGGGGCCATTTTGCTTATTTTCTTGTCATTGAAACCCTTTCTGTCTTTATGATGGGGAGGCCGCTGAACTCTTGAATAGGTCTGAGTTTAGGGAATCGAATAAATTAAAAAATCCATTTTTACGCTGCTGATTTGCCAGATATAATTCGTGTACTGTATACAAGTGAATTGTCAACGAAATTGGAACTCTAATAGCATATTTTATGAATGAAAATCTATCCTCGACAATTACTGCTTGTCCAGAAAAAAATAACTATACCGTTCAACCAAATCGGCAGTGATCGCGAGAACAGCTGAATATATATATCTTAAATCTCTATATCTCTGATTATTTATTTTGTGTACGACAATCGACTAGTAATGTATAACGATACAAATAAAAATAAAAATGAAATAAATAATGATATCATTTTAACGTAGAGTAATGCGTATAATGAAAAATGTAAAGAACTATACGGCAATGGGTAACAAAGTGGCATAAAGCGTGTATTTCAGTGGCGTACCGATAGGTTGGCAGGCATGGTAGGCAATGAGCCACGGGCCCATCAAGAAATGTCACGAAATTTAATAATACGATATCTTTAAAAATATATATTTATTCGTTTAATATTAAATTACTTTAAAATAAAATAAATTTACTGTTTAGAATAACACACGATAATATTTTATAGATTATAGTATCTGTTAACAGTAAGTGTTGTCTCGTCGAAGTCGGTGATGTTATTAAAATATGACAAATTGTTGAACGAAAATAACAATGAAATGCACTGTATATTTGGAGTGGTATAACCAGCTGTAGTCTAGGAAAAAGTATTGACGATTGTATTGATCTTAATACTCGATGTTCTTTTGATTATTTTGTTATTAGTCAGTGTTTTTCACTCTGTCGTAAACCGTATACATAATAAATATTGTGATCATGTCGAAAAAAGTACCTAGTGGCTATGAAGAGCGTAAAATGAAATGGACGAACAAGTTAAATTATTATCTAAACTGCTTGGAATAAGTGGTTTTTTTTATTCTAGTACCGTTCCTCGTGAAAATAAAAGCGAAATTATAATGTATAGTGTTAATATTGAGCCAACTATAGAACTTAGTACAACTATAAGTGAAACAAGTGAACGTGAAGTCTTGACCAATGACATTTTACCATGTTTTTAAGAAACAATAATATTTAAGAAGCACAATGATGCAAGACATTAAAGTGGCCTAGCATTACTTACGATTGAACAAGACGTAGCATGAAAAGTTAACTTTGATGATTGAATTGATAAGTTTGATATGAAGCAAAAGCAAGAAAAAATACATTTTTGTAAAACTAACCGAATATTATATAAAGACAAGTATAAATTAAATATTTTGAATTTTGTTATTGCCTTATTTATATTATATAAGCGAAAAAAAAAAGATATTTAATAAAAAGTGACTGTAAAAATTATTGTATTCCAAACAAGTTTTTAATTATTTATAACCTATGAGCAGGGACGGTTCTAAAGACAAATTTTGTGAGCAGGTACATGTGCCTCATAATTTATACCCCCTTCCACCAAGTTTGTAAAGACCCGTTGGATTATTTTGCCACGGGCATTAGAATTTCTAGTTAGGTACGCCACTGGTGTATTTGGTATTGGTCATAGCCAGTTCCATCATCCACGCCACTGAATCAGCCTCGGATCTATGTAATCATTCAATTCCACCTCTGATTTTGGAGTTTGGACATGTTTCGATGATGTGCTTGGCTGTTTGTTCGTCTCCCCACATGCGCAGATGGGAGACTCCGCCATTTCCTATTTGTACGCGAGGCGTTTGCATCGGCTTTGCTCAGTTCTAGCTCTATTTATTAGAGTTGTCTATACTTTTTTCAAAACTGGGAAGGAAAATTAATAAGTACCTTAAACTAACAACTTTAGGACAATAATTGTGATTCATCCAAATATCTTGGTTAAAACCATCCAACTGATACGGTTTTTTCAATTAGTCCAAATAAGTAAAGGAAACTGAATAAATAATATATACGTGCTAAACGATGAGATCCTTTTCCACTAAACTGTACACTTTTATCTCTTTCCCGACAATTTTTAAAAAAGTCTGCCAAATTTAAGGAAAGGTCAATTTATTTTTTGGTCAAACCAAACAATTTTATGTACGATTACCAAAGTTCGAATTACTAATTATTAGATAATTACAAACCTTCAGTTTCATTACTTATTTTAATATTTTAAATAAATAAATATTTTAAATATTTTAAATTTTAAATAACATAATTTTGGCTTTCAAATTATATATAGTAGTAATTAAGTAATTTTGATATAAAAATATCGAATACTTAATATTAAAAAAACTATATAATAATTATAAAAAATAAATAATTTAATCAAAAGCTGCAGGGTTATAGTGTGTACACTAGGTATATATATGTGTAGTATACCTATAGTAAGTAAAGAGATTATAAAAACAGGGTGAAATAATATTTTATATTAGGTTTTATATTATTAATTCTAATAATTTATAATAATGTTTAATAATAATTGATACCCAAATAAGATGTTTAAAATTTCTTGAATAACTTCTGGTAGATTATTTCGATTTGTAGAAATAAGAATTGACCTTCTGCTAAATTTGGCGACAGAGGATATGGACCTTTTTAAAAAATATATATATTTTTTAGAGGGACAGTGGATACAGGCAGTAGGCGAGAGTCAAACAAATGACTATTCTTTTTGAAAAATAAGTTTCGACTGGCGCGGGTATGATATTATTATGAATTATGACGAAATATTGTAATAAATTTTACTTACCTATATACGCAGTGTCTATATAAATATTAAAAATCGTACCGATCTGTGCATTGCAAATGATCTCAGTTGGACGAGAACGACGCAAATCCCGAGAGGATCGTAACTTGGAATGAATATTTAAATTAGTGCGTGGTAGGACCTACAAACAATGGCATTCACCGGACAGGGTCAAGTAGGGACAAATACGGTACACCCATCCATTTTGACTTTTTTCAATTGGTTAACAATGATATTTGTAACTTGTTTACATTTTTAAAAATAATACCTATACCGCACTAGGCATACTATATATGGCTGGGCTTCTGTATATGTGTAGGTATACTATATCTATGTAGAATCAAAAATTTAGTTTAGACGGTTATCTGGAACGGGCGTTCTTGATAAAAGGTGTTTAAATTCTAAATCTAATAATAACACAATTTTAAATACAGTATAACAGTTTACCTTAGAGTTTAATCCTAGGTCAATTTGATAAGTTTATAACGTATAAATAAGCAAAAAAAAAAAAAAAAATAAAAAATAAAGGTATGAGGAAAGATATATATATACGTAGGTACGTACATCCCCATACGCCTTATATAGACGTCATTTTCATTTCAACCATTATTTTACTCTTTTGAAAATCATATAGTATCCATTCATTGGTATACCTAACGCCCAAAACTGCAAAAATGGTAATTATCTATATTATTAAAATATGCATAGGTAATAATAATAATAATAATTTTGGTAAAATGATCACCATTTTTCGTATTTGAACATTTCAATACCTAATTTTTAGTTTCCATTGAATCGCATCTCTATTATAGTTCAGATTATTTTCATCGTATTTTACATAGGTATCGCGGGGTCCAACCATTTGAACAACGTCCCAATACATAAAAACAGTAAAAAATATGTACATTAATAATAATAATAATAACAATAATAATTTTGGCAAAATGACCACTTTTTCATTACCTCGTGTATCTTATACTCATCTTCACATATTTTATCATGCCATCTCTTTTATACGTAGTCCAGACGATACATTGTTTAATCGTATTTTACGAAGGGTCCGACCATTTTAACGACGTCCCAATACATTAAACGGTAAAAGTGTACATGATTAATTAATAATAGCAATAATAATTTACGTAGAACTGACTACCTACTAATTAACCTTTTCATTTGTCTTTTAATTTCTGAACGTTGTACATATAGTACCCAATATCCAAAATAGTACCCAAAATTAAATTGGCCAGAGCCAAAAAATAACAACAGCCCATCGGCTGTCCATTTCATCTTAACACGTGACTTTGGACACTGAATCTTCAAAGTTATATTAACGTCTGGCGGTAGAAATTTTCTCACCGATTTTCCTTTGGGTTTCTGCTGTCTAGGTTTTACTGACAAAAAAAAATCATTCCTCCGAGTCACAGAATCATAATTATTTGCCATTTTTGAACTTATATTTCAAATAAAATCGTTATTTAAACACCTAAAAATGAACTTATGCTAAATTTAAGCGTATGAATTCGAATTATTGTTGGGAATAGTAGGAATTTGGCTGATATCATTCACCAACTAGGCACCTACCTACCTACCCATGCAATTTCGTTTGGGACCATTTACGCGCTGTGCGTGCCGAGGGTAGGGAACATATATATACGTCCGTGGAGACCCGTCACAATAACATTTTGTTGTCCTATTGACCGTATTTTAGATTTTTTAAATTCAAGAAATCCGTTTGCTAGAGGTTGTAAGTAAGTCTGCCATCTACACCCTTCAAATATTAATTGTTTAGAGTCGATAATTATTCCATTCGTTGATTCGGTATTTATTTACTTTGAATGTAAAACACAAAAATGGACTCGTCATCAGTCCTGTATCCTGTAAGTCAAAAAAAATCTTTTATTATTGATTTTGCAATGGCTATTAAATCTATATTTTCAATAGCCACAGCAATATTTGTGCAAAATCCTATTTTTAAATATATTTTATAATTTATAATTATCACAAAACCATATATAGAAATAATGTTTTCTTGATTTAGACAAAAATTTGGTACTAATAAAATACATTACAATATAAAGGTAGCTCTAAAACAAATGTATTAATGAAAAATGCTATTAAATGCAAATCGAATAGTAATTATTGTAATAGTTTTGACGATAATGTTTTTGGATCATTATTTGAATTTAAATGGAGTAAAAAGAACGATGATCCTATTCAAATACAAATGCATACTATTGATGAAGATATTTTAAATAGAAGTATATTGTTAAACTGTACTAATGCAACTACGAAGGAAGCAAAATTTAATATTGTATACTTTATAACGGGGTATATGTGATACGCACAAATACCAGAACATATTGAATGTGTTAGTTGCATTCAGTAATTTCGCTGGCTAGTACGAATTCTGTAGTAGATCATGATTATTGTGTTTCTCAATTACATAAACAATTTAGTTCTATAAAAAAATTTTAAAAAAAATTTAATATCTGTGGGTTTTATATAGGTATACTTTTTGGGTAAAAATGATTTATTTCATTTTAAATGTTAACATCAGTGTTACCTATATGTTATATAAAAATCTCATTTCCCCTCCAATGATGTAAAAATTGTCGTTATCCTAAATTTGATTTTCACATATAAAATCAATATTTTCGAGCAGAAATTTTGCAGCACTCAAGATGAGGTTATTAATTTTATAAAACTTGATAGGTACCTACCTACCTACAATTTTTACTTTTATTTAGGTATATGGCTTTATTTAATACAAATATAATGAAAAATAAGCCAGTTGAGGAGAGTGAATTCAAAAAATTTTATGTTGTTATTTTACTAGGTAGGTAGGTACTCAAAAAAATCGCAATTTATTTTTTTTATTTTGAAGAACAGACTGATTAAGTTATAAATATATCATTATATATTTACAAATTAAATAATAACACAATATACCTATACCTATATTATAAGAATTTGAATATTATTTGTTTTTTTAATTAGGTAATATTATTTCTATAGGTACATTTAATTGAGTTTATGAAAAGGAATAAATAAAAGTGGTTTTGTAGTCTATTTTCTCATTTTGCATACACATTTTCACTCCCATACTGTTATTCATTTTACCCCCCCCCCCTGTGTTATTTTATATTTATTTAAATCAATAATTGACACTTGATTCTTTCTTATACATTAACTTTATTTATTTTTAAGCAATAACATTTTATAATAATAGTGGATCACACGAACAATACTATTATTTAGAACAATGAAAAATTTGTATAAAAAACACAAGTCGTAAAAAATACTCCAAGGCACACACCACAACAGTGTCATCACATCTATAACATCTTCTTCTTTTAGAATATAATTATAATCATTAAAATTACAAAATATTATAATTAATAATATATCAAGGGTCAATTATTGTTCTAAATAATAGTAGGTATTGTTCATGTGATCCACTATTATTATAAAATGTCATTGCTTAAAAATAAATAAAGTTAATGTATAAGAAAGAATCAAGTGTCAATTATTGTTTTAAATAAATATAAAATAACACACCAACTATGGGGTAAAGTGAAATATTTTCCAAGTTTTAAAAAAAAAAAATTCCTAATTAAATGGATATTAATTTAAAACTAAAAAACACAATCTTGGTAAATGAAATTGCATTAAATTTGTGATAAATTGGCGTTACGTACATCTGTTTCAAGAAGTGATTAATAAAAGTAGGTATGTTATGATTATTCAAACATAAAGGTGTCCACATTTGCCCCACATTCCCCTAATAACTAATAAGCAAAGAAAAAATGCCATTAACCCCTATGCCTCCTCCATAATCACCTTTGTATATGTATAAATTAATTACGTATCCTTATTTATAAATTTGGTTAAAAAAAAAAAAAGCAAGACTGCAAGAATTTTCAAGACCAAGGCCAAAGTCAATTAATTTAACAAAACCAAGACCAAGACTGATATGTACAACAAGACCTACTACCATGATCTTGGTCTTAATTCGTGCAACACTATACCTACCAGATAACTCTACCTATAAAAAAATGATTTGTTAATTTTTAAATATTCAACTATTTTATTACTTATCTACGTATTTTATATAATACATCTAAAACACATTTAAAACATTTTGCATTATTAACTGTAAGTGTCAATTTAAAATAAGTATACAAATTTGTAATATAAAACAATAGGTAAGTATGTTAGAGATTAAAGTTAGAGGTATAAAGATGAACTAATACCTACCTAACTGCCTAATAACTAATGAACGTAAAAAGTATTTATGTAGGTAAGCACCCATGTAATTTGTATAATTAGAATAAATTACTTCTTCTGCAATTATACGACAGTAATCTCTCCAATTCTTGCACAAACAGATTTTGTATAAAATATTAAAAATAATTTCAATTTATTAAAAAAGTAGATATTGTTATCAATGAGTAAAATTTAAAAAATTAATTCTCATTATTATCTATCATTAAAAAATATTTAATTAAATGTCTCATGCAGCGACATTATGTGTGCTACATTTAATAATTACAAGGTAAATTATTAAATATATTCAAAATAATTTTGAGATATTCATCAAGGTGATACAACTTACTAGTAACCATAATAAATTGAAAAATTATTATTTAACCTGTTACCTACCCAATGTGGTGTTTCATAGTAAATCGGAAGGATATTTTCGATTCAAGCGAATAGTCGGCTACAGCGAATGAATCCCGTCCTTCTAACTATATTTCTCTAAAACACCTATTTTTCCCTCCCCGTTTTGAAACAGTGTTCAGAAAGAAGTTTACCAGGTAAAGTACCTATCTAATAATAATCGCATTTAATCCCCCCTCCACATACTACATTGTTATTTTTGTTATCAACAGATCAGACGTTATTATTTTATATATTTAATGGAATAACAATTAGTATGCTGGTGCGTTATCACCGTCACTGTCTATATCATTATTTTCCTTGTCACCGTCAATGTTTTCTGTGTCATCATACAGTGTTCCTGAGTGTTTTAAAAACTCAACTGTTGGGTCGAGGTTAAATGATTTACACCGTTTTCTAAACATATATTTAGCTAAATATCTGGCGTAAAACTATTAACTCTGATGGTAATTTGTAATTTGTTAAAAACAACAACACTTTTGATACGAAAATGCAACGTAAAATAAGTTTTGTTAGATAATATACAAACAACTTAAAATTGCTATAACTTTTAAACTACGTCCGACCGCTAAAAATACTAACTCCACCATTGTTTTCAGCATCTAAAATTACATAAGTTAAAAAAATATATAAATTAAAACTCCGATAATCCAGAAAAGTAAAAATGTTCCACAAATTTTTCTAAAAATTAACTTATAGGTTTCTTGAATGATAACTTGGTTAACATCAAATTGATCGAATGTGTCATGTGTGGCAATTTGAATTCTGCAGTATTATATCTTTTCAATTGTCTATAAAGTTATATAATATACCGAATACAATGTTTAATTTTTATATATCCACAAAAGCTAATTCACTCAATATTTATTATTGAAATCATTATCACACTATAGAACTCATAATAAAAATAAAATGACAACTATAAACATATATATATTTTTTTTTTGTGATTTATTCAACTCTGTATTATAGTTTGATACGATGTTATTGAACTACCCGCACCTAATCACAAAATATATGTGTAACAGATTTTTGAATAAAACATGAAAAAAATCTACAAATTCAACCAGAACTGTATATAATATATAAATTATGCTCCTAAATGGTTATTGACAAATCATGATAGCAAAATTAAAATTCAAAACTATGGAACAATTTTCATTTAATGAGCAGCATCAATTTTTTTCTGTTCTTCAATTTGTGCCTTTTCTGCTTCTGGTTCATCAAAAACGAGATCTTCATTTGTGTGAGGCCAGAATGTTGGCTTGTTCTCCAAATCTAACACCAATTCAGGTTGAACATAAGCAGCATCTTCATAAGTCATTTGGCTGAATGGCAACAGTTTGCTAATTTCATCAATCCTCTGTTGGGATAATTTTATGATCTCTTCCGATTCCGCTTTGAACTCTTCAACACCCTTTTGCTACAAATAAAATAAATAAATATTATATTATATTATATTATGCACTATAATTTTATAAATAATAAAAATAATTACAATTTCCTTTTCATATTTATCAATAGCTGGAGAGTACTTATCCTCTGGGTATGGAATTTTAACAGCATTGTATGACTTCTCGAAGTTATCAACTAGACCAGGTACAGCGATTTTACTTTTATATAATGCCCAATCGATTTTTGGTACTTCAGCTGGTGAAGCCAACATTCTAAAAAATAATTAATTTTACAAGAAGTACCAAATAATTCGTCATTTAACTTAACAATAACAATAATAAAATATTTAATTAGGTATATATCATAAATGTAATTTACTCTAATGAACTCTAATATATCAAACTTCTTTGAATCATCATAGCAAAACAAATCCAAAATCATCTTACATGTTTATTATATATACCTACTTTAATTTTTAGTTTACTTTGAGTAAATCAAGGTAAACATTAGTTTTTGGTCAACAATTAATAAACGTTTATAAAAAATTATCTACCTATTTAAAATTGACTTTTTTTTCTATTTTATACAATAAAAAGAAAAATAATTTATCTGAGAAATCAAAATGTCCTTTTATTTTTAGTTTTGACATTATAGATTATAAATAATTATCTATTTATTTATTTGTTAAATTAGGTATTACCAGACAGCAATTGAAAAATATATAAGTAAGTATATAAAATAGGTTCGAGATTACAATTACATAATGTAAATTACCTATAACTACTACTAAATTATAATATTCATAATAAAAACATAAAACAAAATGTCAAAGTAATATACTCAGTGGGCTTTTTTCCCCATAAAAATAAATAATAGTTTTGTTACTAACATTTTATATTTTGATAATATATATGATTGATGTTTGAGAAATTGAGAATCGTGTTGATAAATAATATAAGCCCGTATGAAATACGATAGGAAATGTACTTTTTAGTTTTCATCATGTCTTGCAATTACAATTAATGTTATATACAATTTCATACCTATTGGTTATTATTTACTTGTGTCTTACGACTACATCATCAGTCGGTGAAATTTAAACAAGTACACAACTTACACAAGTGGTAACATTGAATAAAGAGAAAATGGGCAAATTTATAACATGGGTATATTTTGACTTTTGATACATTAATTATTATTAAAAACTGGATTTAGCATAAAATACATGTGCATACATACAATTTTACATTTTATTAGGTATTTAGTTTATTATACTTTTATACTTAAGATATCATTCTTTTTTAGTTGTAAAAGTTTATATATTATTGTAATTTTTTTCTTCTAATAAATATTAAAACTTTTTATGTAGGTAAGTACTTATTATGTTTGCTTTATATTATTTTTTGTTCTTTGTTTTTTTATCATTAATGATATTACTAATAGATAGGTACTCAATTTAAAACTAAACAAAAATAATTAAATTTTATAAGTATTATATATTTTATATATATATATATATATATATTTTTTTTTTTTTTATATTTTTACCTTTATAAGTGTATATTTGCATGTATATTTAATAATTATAAGTGCATGAAAATTCAATTTTTAATTATTATACAATATTTACACCGTAGAGGCTAACCCGTCGTACTCCGTCGAACTAATAAAACGTTGCCGTAAAATGGGGTAACATCGAACAAAATGTTTCATTTAAAAATTATGAAAAAAATATTTTTTATTTTCTATACATAGCTATTGAAATAAGGTAGCAAAAATTTCTTATAAAAATAAGAATAGGTGTAGGTAGGTAGGTACATTCTCAATGTGAATAAAATATTTATTAATATATATAGGTATATAGCAGTAGTGACTAATTAAATTTATTATATTAAATTAGTAATACCTATATTAGTATTTATTATTATATATGGATTACTAATGGATTTTATTTTTTTAAATTTTGTTTTAGGTCTCTAATAGTATTATGATTAAACACTGTATATATATCATTGTACAAGTATTGTTTATTACTGAAATTAAATAGGTTTAAACCACATAAAACTTTGCACGGTTTAAAAAATAATTAAAAAATTCATTTTTTAAGTTAGTTAAATTTTAGCTTCATAGAATCTTCCTAATATTCATACCTAGAAGACTGTGAAACTTCTAAAATTTTATCATATGTATTAAAGTTCCAATGTATGTTTTAGGTTAAAAAAATGAAAAATGTTGTGCAAAGTTAGCTCATTTTACAGTAACACTTTAGGTAGGTAAGTATATGGAAAATCAATATTGAATAACCTTATAAGCATATTTTGGACGGAACACGAAAATTACATTTTTCATGGTTTATTAATAATAAAATATAAAGTACCATAAGTAATTATTTATATTAAAAAAATCTAAAATTTTAGATTTATAATGGGTATACTTCAGTATCGAAGGTTGATACTGTTTGACAGACAAAATGTTAACTCAAGACGGGTATTTTTTGGGAAAATGTTTTAAAATTTGTGGGGACCTAAACTGCGTATATTTTTAAAATATTTAATTCATTAGAAGTTATGAATATTATATTATGTTAGAATAAAATCGACTACACCGGGCGTGTGGCCTTTAAATGACCTTAACGTACTTGCGGAGATATCCATCGGACTTGGCTTTGAACGCCAAGTAAGACGCTTTTTGAGCTTCCGGTATACGTTCTGCGATCGCCGTCCAGTTGACGGAAGATTGAGCGATGCGTTTAGATGACATTTTAATTGAAAATTTAACAAAACTCAAGTTAGTAATTACAATAGAATAAAACAAAATTCTCGGCTGACTAAGATTTGGACAGTCGAGTTATCCGAACGACTTATTATCAAAGCAGCTGAGCTGACGCATGATCAGTTTGAACACAACAAAAAAAATTAAATTCCTTGTCGACGACATAATTTTCATGCCTGCCTCATTCATGACCGCGAAAACCGAATAATGGTAAATGGGTATGTAATTTTATTAAATTTAAAATTATTATTATTATTTAAAAGTGTATTTTGCTTTTGTAAATGTAAAGTCAATCGCACAATAAGTTAAATAGTTTGGTCTAACATGTAATTTGATCTATAATGTGTAAGTGTATTAACTTTACAAATATATTCCATTTTGAACTGAAAACTCAGTACCTAATTGAGTATAATATACGTTCTGTGGTATAATTCTTATTGGTTAACAAAGGTAATCTTTGAAAATTGTCTCTTAATTTTAAATTTTGAACGAATAGAAAATGTTAATTCAATGAAAATCTGTTTACACCGAAATATTATAAGCTTTTCTACGACACATTATTGTCAGTTTTAGATAAATAAATGACAGAATACACTCATTCGAAATTGGCCAGATATTAGGTATAATATAGAATTCCAAGATAATACATTTTGTCGATAATTTATTATAAATAAATAATATTACCAATATTTTTATTAATAAATCCATATGGAAACAGGAAAAAAAACACTCAAATATCAATCTGACTGAAAAAAAGTATAAAATTAAAATTATAATTTATATTGCCTATTAAGTAATATTAGGGCTTCTTCATTGTAAAATATAGCAATATATATTCTGATATTATTAATATGATGTAACAATTTCCAGTTCATATAATACATTTAGTAAGATTGTTTTAGTTGACAATATGTAATAAACTAATATTGACTAATGTCTATAATTAAATAAAATCCAAACACTGCTTATAATAATACTCTGGTAGGTATATGTCAAATATTTATAGGGAACGGATTTATATGTAAATGCATATATTATTTATTAGAATAAGCCATTTGAAATCTAATAAGAAATGTGCATGATTTATACCACTCTTATAAAAATAACACTAATTTAATTTTGCATATTTTTAACTTTTTTTTGTTTATTTAATGCATATTATTTGTTATTTTTAGTGCATATTTTTGTTTTTGACTTAGATTTTCGAGTATTCTTATTTCCACCTATAAAATTTTGTTAAATTACAATTTGAATAAAAACCATTTTAAAATCACGAGTTTCACAACTTGGCAACATATATATAATAAAGTAGACTTTATCAACGGTCTACAATTAATATCGATAAAATTACAATGAAATTAATTAATAATTTTGTTTGATTTTAGTACCTTTTTATCAATTATATTCAATTTAAAATGCATATTTAAAAATATTAATGCGTATTTTATAGCATATTATAGTATATTTTAAAGCATATTTTAAGGGTTTTTAGTGCATATATATCCGTTCCCTAGTTATAAGTAATAAAATATGAAATTTATTAGTATCTACCTATATATAGTACCTGCTATGGGACTCGCTTGAATGGGTATCCAGCTACAATTTTAACTGGACTGTAATAACTAAGTATATTAATTAAACTGTGTTATACTACAATTTGGTTTTATTTTATTAATTACAGTTCAATCTAATTTTTATTAAAATATAAAACGGAAATTATAAATTCAAGTAAAGGTGGTAGTAAATCACGGTTAGGTAACCGTGTAGTAAATTAATGTTTAATGGTTAAATATTTATGTAACAAAAAATGTGGGGAATAAAACAACTTGGAGTTGTATTAAAAGGTGTGCAATGAAATGTATAGGTACACACTAACCTAGATAATACGGATCCAATACATCCAAGACACAAACATAACCATTCACGATTCACCTGATGATGTATAGATCAAAGTGACCAAAGCACTAAGTACCATGAATGATATTGCCAAAAATGGTTTAGCCCATTGAAGTTTTTGCTGAAGGAATATCTATCTAAGATAGATAATAATATTAGAGCAAAATTGAATCTGTAAAAAGGACATTAAGAAATCAAAGATCTAAATTGAATACGGTTGAACCAAGTTGGTAGATAGATAATACATTTTTTTTTTAAATACAGATGAATGGTGAATAAGACATCCCCAATATCAACAATCTTTTACTTTTTGGGACAACATATGGTTTACTTAATTTGTCTAAATGTAGTACATAGTATTTAGATGGTAACTATTCATCAGCTCCTAAATTAATTTTACAATTAAATGTCATAAGTGGAAATAAATGACATATTTATTAGGTACCGTGGTGTTTTATCATTTACTAAATCAACACATAGAAAAATTCAATCTTTAGGGTTAGATAAAACGTATCACGAAAATAAAAGTTTTGTGGAATGTTGGACAGATTGGCATTCTTACCTCTGGAACAAGTAGAACAAGGAATGACATATTTGAAATTCATGCCACATAATGCCTCACCTTTTGTTCATTATTTTGATTCTACATTTAGAAATACATATAAATTCCAATAATAATAAAATACAATTTCAAAAAATTCAACTAGTTGTCTCCAAATGACTGGAACATACATGAATCGACATTGAATGATAATCATTAGGATTAATTACAACTGAATGATGGGACCACAGATTTTCAAACTTAATAGGGCATAACCATCCATCTATATAAAATCTTATTTAGAGGATGTGATACCCGTACTTGTTGTCTCCGTCTAACCAACTGTGTTAATATACAAAATGTACGTTTAGCATTTCTATAACAACTTTGAGAATATTAGAGTAAATTGATCTATTACCAAATATATAGACGAGATCATTATGCTTTGTCGATGTCTTTCTTACATAATTTTAATTTTAAAGAAAAATATATATCTATTTTAATTATGAGGATTTAAAAATAGTTGTATATTTTTTCAAAATTAATATGTAAAAAAGACGCCAACAAAGCATAGATAATGATCTCATCTATAAATTTGGTAATAGGTTAATTTATTCTAATATTAAAAATGACAAAGTTGTGATAGAAATGCTGAATGTAAATTACATTAACAGTTGGTTAAGCGGAGACAACAAATACGTATATCACATCCTCTAAAGATGAGATTAGAAGTTGCTGTAAACGAGATCAAAATAAGTCAATATAATTTAGGAACTGTTTAACCATTTTATGATACATGATATTGGGAACAAATGTATCAATACAAGCTACATGATGCTTTCAGAATATGTATCACGATACAAGATAAAACTGTAGTTACATATCTGTGATATTGCCCAACCCTGTTCTTAGAATTAAAAAGTACAAAGATAGGTCACTAAATTATTATTTATTAGACATTACTTTTACTTAGTTCATCAATTTTGAATATAAATCAATGTACAGAAACAAGTTGAAAAACATGAAAGTTTATAATATTCTTTATAAATGTTTTACATAGGTATGTAACTAACAAAACTTGTAATTTTTTTAGTGTGAAAATTAATTTAAAAACCGATCAATGTATGAAAATATATCAAGTCATAATAATGAATAAACAATAATAAAATAATAAATATCCAGTCCATGCTGTAATTTGTATATACAATTATTTTATCTTAAAACTAAATATATAAAAAAAAACTAAACGAAATAGATATATTAAACTTTAAATGAAATAGTTTTACATCTCAAAAAAGAAATCTTTTTTGAGATTTAATTATGCTCAAATATTATTTTCAAATATTAAATATAAATTAGGACGCTGCAGTTGTAGGTGTGGGACTTGCAGGAGGTGATGGGCTATCTATTTCAATTACCACTCCTTGCTCTGAACTGGTAACAGCCTGTTGTGGCTGTACTTGAGCTTGTGGTTTAAAGTCAACTGCAGTAACTGGCTGTACTGCATCAGCCGCCTGGGCCTCATTTTCTTGCTTATCTTTTTCTTTTGGAGGTTCTTCTTCATTATCACTTAGAGTCAAATCCACAAAAGTAGATTTCAAGGCTTCAGGTTCCTTAGAACTTTCAGCCGCCTTTGTTTCTTTTTTAACATCTGTGGAATCATCATCATTGCCATCATCACTATCATCTAAAGTTACAGAATCGATTGGTTTTTCTTTAGTGCTAGGAGCACTCTCCATATTTTCAGGTTCTTTGGATTCTACGTATACCCTCCATGTACCATCAGCTAATATTTCAATTTCTTTACAACAATCAGCTAGTGTTGGATTTGTGACAATATCCAAAAAATATGACTCAATTTGTATGTCATCGTACAAACAAGACTTATTACATGTAGGACACATCCATGTTGGTTTTTTCTCATTCATCAAAATGAATATACTTGCGTCGAAACATTGCAAATGGTCACAATTAACTGATTTGGCCGGTATCTTCATTTTCATTTTGCCCAATGGACATACCAAAGAAAAACGATAAGATGTAGTAGCTAAATCTGGATCAACATCTGCTAATTTTTTGATTATATCATTCTTTGTGTCTTCTGAACTCCTTGCTCCTTTATCTCGAAGTTTTTGTAACAAAGTATCTGAACTCAATTTTTTAACAAGATATATTGCCACAACATAATTTTTCCCATCTGGAGTCCAATTTATAGTAATTTGATTTGCAAGATTAGGATTTAATTTAAAAAGTTGAGTACAGTTAATAGGCCTTGGTGTTCTTCTAGCTTCAGTTCCTGGACGGGTATTAGGAGCAGTTGGTGGTAATTGGCATACTTTACCATTAATTCGAATGTGCAGTCCAAGAGGCAAATAATCAGTTATTTCAGTGGATGTTGCTTCTAGCAAACAAATTCTGATTTGTACTTGATAAAGAAACTCATTTTTTCCACAGGAGAAATCACGGTTAGATGAAATAATAGTGGCTTGGTCCAATGACATAGTAATCTTGTACATTGCTTCTCTCATACCTAAAAATAAAATGAATATTTTAATATATAGCCAATTAAGAGGATGTTACATTTGCATTTTCTGTCTTCATTTATCTAATAGATAATATAGACTCTTAACTTATTATGGTATGTTTGTTTAATTTAAGGTTTAAATACTTATTATTAATTTTTTTTAAATATTATTATTTGCTTAAAATATAATTTTAATAAAATATTGCCTGACAAAGAAATTATAGTATTTTTAGTTTTTGATTCTTTTAATTAGCTGTAACTTATTTGCTTTGTCTGGCAATATTTTACAATATATGTAAATATGTCAATACCTCAGAAATATTCTTCACTTTAATTTTAATAGTCCAACAATTAAATTCTAAATTTAACTAAAATGTAAAAATTTAAATATTCGATTAGACTATTTTATTGATGTCAACAAATGTGAGTGTGACATCAACTTAAGAAATAACACTGATCACAAATAGTATATTTTACCTCTAGGAATATTTTGTAATGAACACCTCTCTTGGCCAACTAAACTTACTGGCTTGTAAATTTCTGAATAAATTTCATAAAACGGTAATTTTTTTAATTTGATATTGGTCAAAGTTTGAGCAGACGGGATGAAAGAACTTCCAGAAGAAGCTGCTGCATTCATATCAAATGCCATTGGGTCTGATGGTGCTCCCATGTTAAGCTGTTGATTTGTAGGAACTTGAGATACTATGTTACGAGGTCCAGACTGTTGATAACCATACTGAATATTACTGTTCCCAGCAGCAATATTGTTCCCATACATGCCTCTTTGCATTTGAGGCATAACCTGGGGCAACCCCGCTCGTGTCATATGCATTGATTGTTGGGGATACTGTGGAGGTTGATACATTCTTTGTTGTTGCTGGGCTTGCTGCATACCCATTGACATCATTTGTCGTTGATTTTGCATCATGTTGCGAATCATATCATTATTGTTAGGTACATCAGTCTGCATTGAACGATAGATATCTAGTATCTTTGATAAATATTGTTGATAGTTAAAGCCAGTTGGTCTACTCCTTAACAAATTGATTGCTCGCTCTTTTAGTTCTGATTTTCTACCCGTTTTATTATGACCAAATGCAGCCAATAGATTTTGCAAATCATTAGTCCGAAAATTTCCAAGCATAGACCTATATCCCTCATCAGCATAACTCATCTTGTCAAAAGATTGATCTAAAATGATAAAAAAAAAAAAACAAGTTATTCTTTCCTCCAATTTATTAATTTTATAATCATATTACAAAAGTAAATAGAACCTAACAAATCACAAATAAAAAATAATAATATAATAATAGACAATGAACAAATATTAAAGGTTAACATAAGTTGAAAAAACTGACTAATAATATATATATATAACTTTTATAACATTTATTATACTTTTCTAATTACTTATTAATCTATATATAAGTATATTTTTGTTTTTGACATAACATTCATTGTAATTAATATTATAATAGAACATATACCTAATTCAAAACATTTTTATTTTTCAATAAAATTACATCACAAATATACCAGTTTAAAAAGAAATACTGCATCAACAATTTTATTTTAAGTTTCGGCATAAATAAATTCTTATTGAAAAACTCACATAACATTTCTCAGTTTTATCTACTAATATTGAACTTTACATTTAAACATCTTATAAGTATGAAACAAATAATAGATAACAATATGTCTAGTGCTTATCTATAGACAGATGAATGAAAAGTGGCCACTAATGCAAACGTGTACACAAAAGTGTAGCTGCCCAGTTGATATTATATACCACACCACTCTCACGTTTGAGAACTCCCGTTTAATAATAATAAAAAAAAAAGCATAGGTAATAACATATTTGCAAGTAGCCACTTTTCATTCTCCTGACTATAATATAATTATATATTCATTTTTAAGATCTACAATTAGTTTGAAAAAATATAAAAAAAAAATAAAATAAAGACAAACAGCTGCATACAACACTAAAAATATGAAAATTATAATTTATTTTGGTACTATTTCATTATTGTGATTACCTATTATATATTCGACACCAGTAAACATAATTTTGTTTTTATGACTTTAAAAGCACAGATTTTAAAAAATTAGAACATTCAAATACAATTATAATCAGGGCATTATCATCCGACATTCTGATAAAAAATGCAACTTTTTTGAAGATTACTTTACTAAAAAATGAATAAATAATACTGGACCACACAATACAATGATATTACATTGGTCATCATAAGCAAATTATTTTATCATTATTATATTTCAATTGGTTTTATATTACACTATATTATATATTTTCAATACAATTTTATAAATAAAAAAATAATAATACTGACATGAAACTAATTATAAATTACTTTTAAACGCCCCTATTAATTGATTAATATTAATGATCCAGTGCATATTCATAGGTTTGTTTATTGGTTGAATCATATGGATTTTAATAGATAATAAATGGACAAACTAACTTTCAAATTTACCTATACTAAAAATGAATAATCCAAAAAGAATATGTGAACAGTTCCACATAAGAAAAAAATAATTCTGTTTCAATTTTATATATATATTATATATATATAATCCATACATTTAAAAACAAATTAACAAGATTTAAAGGAATATTTTGGTGTTGAGTTACTTGTAGAATTATTTATATACATAAATAAATACCCAGTTTCTACAAAATAATTTGTTTTTATTTAACAAATACGTATTTCGAAAACAATGTTCTCATCTTCAGTGTTAAACAACTACTGAGTCGTTCGGAGCGTATACATTCCCTTTTATAGAACAGATGATATCATTTATCGATGAATACCGGCCATATGGTATCGCCGTATGCTTATCGATCTATGAGTCATACCGATCATTACTGCATTAAGAGTCTGGACTATTGATAAATTAAGTAGGTACAATTTAAGAAGATAATATAGGTATCATATATTAACCAATTCTTTTTTAATGAAAAATGTTATAAAATATAACTAGTTTTAATTTTTAATTTTATTTATTAGATTAATCTTGGATATTATTGTAAAAACAATATAACAAGTGAGAAAAATACCAGTTTTTGAGCATGCAAATTTTTCAGATTTCTATACAGTTTTAAAAATAATTGCACTATTTAATTATCTTAATATTAAATTTAAAATGAAATTAGTATGAATACAGTGTCATTTTTTTTTTTTTATAAAATATCTCATTATAATTTGAAAAAATACCCAACAAAAAAGTAAGAAGTTCGTTATGATGTATCTCTTCATCTTGTAGAGTCAACTGAGACATTTCAGTATTTTTTGTTTGTTCTGCCATTCGAACTTTAGCGTCCATCCTCTTCAATCTTTTTCTTTCCCTATCATATTCTAGCACTTTCTTCTTCCTCTGAAGTTTTTCAATTGGTGTTAATTTTGGTCTAGGCATTATGATCTCCATGAAAGGCCATGCATCATAATAAAATATATTATAATAAAATACAAATATTAACATAACAATAAATTACCATAGTAACGAATTATAAGGATATATAATCATCACAATATAGATAAAAGCATGAAGCCATCAAATATATGTTAAAAAATCATAACAATAAGTTACCATAGCAACAAATTATGAGGATGGTCAGATGGACGAAACAGACATACAATATAAGTATAGAAACCCTAAAATTAATTTTCTACAATACCTATATTTACTTAAATACCCAATTGTTATAGGAAAAACTATAATTATTATTGTTTGAAACATTTCTTTAATTTCTATCAATCTTCAAAATTTTTCATTAAATAAATATCTATTGAATATTTCATTTTTAATAGGATTTAAAACTATTTGATCTAGTGAAAATATAGCATAATAAACTGAAATTTCTTACTGCTTTTTCCAAATTATTGGTGTTTGGTAAGTTGTTTGTTATAAACTATTACGTACATTTTTGAAAATGGTGTGTATATATACCCGACCATATATGTGTCATATGCGCATGTGCACAAATTTAGAAAAATAGTGTATGGTCGTTTGGGTACACATTATATTCTATAAGACCAACATTAAATATATTCATGATTAAATCATAAGTCACAAATGACTAAACATTTTAAAAATATGGAATCACCAGACTATACACGTGATATGCTAATGTCTGACTTGGAAACGTATTTTGAACGGTCGGGATGTTAAAGGTCGGATACACATTAGCTTTGTTGTTTTGATAAAAAGTATTTACCAAAGCGTTCATTTTGAAATAGTGGTCGTACACGATGTTTGTTTTAAAAAAGTGTTATGTATATAGGTATATACTTTGTTTTTACCGATCGTAGAATAGATGTCATACCTTATATAACCTATCAGTTAATAATTGATTTAACTGTCGAATTACGACAGCTTTGTAACAACAATTTTCTGTACTAACTACCTATGCTTTCACCACAGAATAATTATATTAATTATAATAATTCTGTGCTTTCATGTTTTAATATTTTTAGACATTTGTAACTTTGATTTAATCATGAATATATTTAATCTTGATTGGGGATATAATGCATTTTTGATCAACCATACGCAATTTTTTCAAGTCCGTGCGCATGCATATATAACACGTATATAGTCAGGTATATACATACCGTTTTTGAAACAATACTAATTTCAACAATCTTATTTAAAGCTCTCCCCTCCCTATACATGTATATTTGATAATAAATTGTAGTCATATAATAAATCTACCTCAATATCTACAATGTTTACATATACCTATTTCAAATATGAATTTAGTAAACTGTTTTAGGGAAGACCAATCCTGAGACCAATATAGGTAAATTACTTATTATTATAATAAACCGTTTCAACATGAGTTATAAGTTAAGTATTACTATAAAGAATAAATTAGATTATAATCTAAGTACTTTCTTTATAATACTACATATCTTAATATATTGAATAAAAATTATATTTACGCATAGATGGGTTACCTTAGGTATATATAAGTTATACATTTTTATTACTTGGAAATTATTAGGTACACTAGTGTAAAAATTTTACTGCTCTTTCAAATGTATCTATAATCTTATGATATTCCATAATTTATGGTCAATAACAATTAAGTATTTAGGTACAGTTCACACTTTATGCCAGCACAGATTAACTGGTAACCTGTGATGCTTTTAAAAAAAACTTGAGAAGTATCAAAATTTAGATAAAAATAAAACTAAAATAGATAAAATAAATGAACGCCGTGTCTAGAGATCCAGAAGTCCGTGTATTTTTTAACACGTCCGTGTTATTAATGTGTATCCGAATGTCTGTATCAATACAGATCCGGACGCAAAATTGGTTAAAATATGAAATTTAGGGAAAAATGGTCACAACTCCCTGTGTATGTGTTATCAATAGTCAATATAAGTAAAAGTATCATAGAATATTCTGTGCTTAGTGCTAGTATGTTACATAATGTAACTCGTATACTGTAAAAATAATCAGTATGTACCTATGTTCCCAAAATATTATAATTGCCCGTCCCTCCACAATTCGAGCACCGAATTACCCATCTAAAACTTGTTTTACAGACATTTCATAGCTGATTCCATCATCTTGGAGAAATATACATAGGTACTCGTTTTATACCAATGGCGCTGAACACCATGTCTAGCCGGCTAAATTTAGGGCTGGATGGGTTTTGTATAAAGTAGGTACTCGTACACTTTCGCAATTTACGCGAAAGAACTTTGGGAAGGGGGAGGGGAGGATTTATTATTTTGGATAGTTGAACCGGTTAACAAAATATACCTACTCTGACGCCGCTGCATTATAGAAATTTGAATACATCTGAAAAATTAGGATTTTCTTATCGTTCGAAAATATTAGTAGGTGTCTAGGTATAGTATGGTTTTAAATGGACGGGGCAAAAGAGAAGAGATTTTGCGGACTTTCGGGTCTCGTAGACACGGCGATAAATCAATTATAATTGAAAATTCCCCGAGCTCGTGTCCAGAGTACATTTCCGACGGGACGTGTGAACGAGTGTCGGACGACAAGAGGTTTTTTGGCGTTCGTGTACACCCGCCGCCGAGTGTCCGTTCCAACGGGCAACCGTCGTCTCGGGTCAGCAGCGTAATAAATTGAAGCCAAATTACGTCGAATCCCGAACGGAACGAAAGCGCGACGGACGTTGGACGCCGTCTGCAACCACATTCGCCAGACCGACGACAAATACGCCCAAAACGATCAGAACGCCCCCAACAGGTACCTATTTACGAATTGACAGAATATCTTACATTTCTCGTTTCAAACTTTCCAAAAGTCGTAGGCACGCGTTCTCCGCGACTTCGGCGAGCACGTACAGACGATCGGATTGGAACGAAACGGCGTGCGGTACGCACTGCCGTCCGGTCGTGTAGACGTCGGGCCGTTGGACGACAATATGTACACGACACTTATTGAACGACGTTCATACCGTCGGGCGTCCCGGTCAACGTACGACACGACGAACACTGAGGGCCGTGCGACCAGCGCCAGTAAGTAGCAATAACGAAATAACGAAATAATAATAATAATAGTAGCGATACGTATACGTCGACGGGCTGTTGAACAACGACGAATTTTCAGTTCGAAATTCGGCACGTCCAAAATCCAATAACGACGGGGAAATCGGGAACGGCAGACGGATCGGGATCGGACGTGAAAGCGAAAAAAAAAAAACGGGACACCACGGCGTCGTTGTGTTATTCCGTGGGCACACGGCCGAAGACAGTGTAGCCACATGGCCAAATTGGCCCGGGCCGTGGAGGTAGAATGCTTACCGCGATTTACGGACGTGAAAACCGACAGGCGGACGGCGGAATCCGGGGCACCCCGAAACACCGCGGTCCGGTGTACGCCGATCGGCCGGGCGGGCCGGCGGCCCCGGTCCGCGGTGTACACCGGCCCGCCGGCGGTGCCGCGCGGAATTTTATCTCGGCGCACGCACTGTACGACCGGGTCGGCCGCCTCTCGGCCACCGCTCCGCACCCCGCCGACACGTGCGCGGCCATTTTGGTTGTTGTTTTCGCCGTGATAGGTACGTGTGTGCGTGCGCGTTATTTCGGCGTCGCGTTTTCCGGCGTTTTTCCGCTCGGCCGTATTCCGCGATTCGCCCGTCCGTGCCGCCACCGCCGCCGTCGTCGTCGTCGTTTTTCACGGCGCACTTGTGGCCACGCCGAACGTACCGCGGGCGAACGCGCGTCACCTGACCTACCCGGACGCCGTGGATTCATGTCAGTTGCATCGTCATCGTCGCCGTCAACGAACGCGTGTCCACCGCTAACGCAATTTTCCGTCAGCAGCGAGGTGAGTATCGGGGACTTGGTCGCCGAACCGCACCCGACGCCCGTGTGCCTCCGTCCGGCGCCGCACGCACACCCGGGACCGCCGCACAACGGTACACGACCCGAGCCCGGCGGCCGTCCCGTCCCGATCCGTTGGTCCTACCGCACTTCCGAACGTTTTTGTTTGGGCGGGCGCCCGTGACGTCGATCTGGCCGAAAATGCCCATAAAACGTAACGAAATTTCGCGATTTTAAATACCGTGTCATGGTCGTGAATTTTTAAATATTCATAGTGCCCGTATCCAGTTCCTAGGTACCTATTATTGATTGTCGAATATCTGGGTTTTATTATTATTATTATTATTATTATTGTTGTTTTTTTTTTTTTTTTTGTAAATTCCGTTTAGAACGAAAATCACCGACTACGGTTGCGCCTGAAAGAAAATTCGGTTCGGTTCTGTAGTGTGTGTGTGCGTGTGCGAGCGCGCGCGCGCGGCTAAGGGGCACGTAAAATTATCATAATTACCTATTGTAATAACATGTATGTATATATCGGGGATGGCAACTCGAAGTAACTAGACGGCCAGTTTTTTTTTTTACCTCCAAATCCAAAAAAAACCATTGTCGGTTAGTTCAATGTATTGTATTACATCTATTACGATGTGCGTGTTTTGGCGTAGGGACCCCTTACCATTTAGATGTGAATCGACAAGCTCGGGGGGAAAAATGGCAAAAATACAGTTCAAATGCACGGTTTCTTCTTAGACGGACTTGTACTAAAAGATTGCTTAATTACGTAACATTGCGTGAAAAAAGTCAATTTCGATTTATAAAACTAGGTAGGTAGGTAGTACCGTACTACCTACCTGTATAAGAATAAGGCCATTTGATAATATATTAATGAATGTAGTTGCGGAAAATTGCATACCTAAATGAACTTGGATAAAGGTAGGTACATGAGCATAAAGCAAGTGTCTGCGCCTACTTACTTGAAAATTTTAAAGTGGGCCTTGCAATCAATATAGATATTGTGAATTTTCATCACTCGTATCAATACAGATATGGTCATTCTGTGAAATACCAGCTAACTAAATGAACCTTTTATACGACATGGTTCCTCGCCAAAACACGCCTAATGTAAAACTTTTTAATTTTCTGAGCACGATCAATCATAATAATCGATATCCAAGTGTAATTTACATGTGTAAAATTACTAGATAGATAACCTAATGTTATCTATTTTTGTAGTGCGTTCATTTTTGACATCAAAAGGCCTCTAGTTACTCTTCCCTGATATATATTATGTGTATTTTGTTTTTTTATTACTTAATATATTATCTATATTTACTTATGCATTTTATCTTCTTTCTCTTTAAATAGTTTTCAGCGAAAACAATTTTTTTTTTTTTTTATTTATCGATTTTAAACTTAAGCCGGGAGTATAAAATAAATTTTTTTTAATTATTAGTTTGTGTCGTGAAAAAGTCAATCGCGTGTCGCGCTTTCTTCCACAAACTTTGTTTTAAGTATTAACGTCATGTATTTATCGACAAAGAGTGCGTTCCCGTTATATATATTGGCACTTCGCTGCGATGGAAGGTAAGATTTACCAGAAAACAGCGATCTTTGGGATGGGCCTAAATCAGGATAAATTGGTCGTTCTACTGGAATATATATTTAACATTCATATTTTTATTTATTGGATTGATTAAAAAATTTCAATGTTATAAAATATACATGAAGGTTTCATTACAAGTTCAGGAAAATATTTTTAGACAAATTACCTATGTGTGCTTCTTATCCTGAACTTTTTAATTTATTTATATTTTTTAACAAAGGATTTCAATTTTATAATATAAGTTATGTTTGCTTAGGAGTTGTGTATATAACACGTTCAAATGGAATCAGAACTTTCTTCAAACTCTGATGACTCTCAATCAAATGATTCAAGTCGATCTGCATCACCAGACAATGTTAATAGAGAGCAATCTGTCAGTGGTTCGCCTTCAGCTTCGAGTCATAATTCTGCCCCCCAGAGTCCCGACAATAATACATCTGGTTCTCAAAGCGTGGATAATGGTGTGCAAAGTCCAGAACATGATGATCCTCAGTCACCTGATAGTTCATCTTCTAAATCAAAAAGTCCTGTAGATGAATCTTGTAGTCCTGAACACCAAAATGATGATTCTTCTAGTCCTGTGCATCAAAATGACGATTCCCGTAGTCCTGTGCATCAAAATGATGATTCCCATAGTCCTGTGCATCAAAATGACGATTCCCGTAGTCCTGAACAACAAGATGATGAATCTCGTAGTCCAAAACCTGATGAATATGAATCTTGTAGTCCAGAACATGATATTGAAAATGATGTACCACAAACTCCAAGTTTAGCATCTAGTTCATCAAGTCCTGCATCTTCTACTGCCGGGTCCCCTGATAGAAATAGTCACTCTCGAGCATCATCCAAAGTTTCATCGCAAAGCAATGAATCTGACAAAGAAACAAAAGAACCTCCTAATAATTATTTATCCGATGTATCAGATGAAGACTCTATGGATAATATGGATAATGATAATGTGTCTCAAGTATATATATTCACAATATTAGATAGATAAATTTGCATGTAAATATATATATATATTATATATATAATGAATAATATTTTTCAGAAAAGTGCCAAAGAATGGAAAAATGATCATGATACTTATTCTCCTCCGAAAGATATTGTTCTTCCAATTAATGGTCATAACAATACGAATGTTAAAATAGAGCCCAATGTTGTTAATGATCCTGAAGAACCATTAGATTTTGAAGCAGAAGATGGGGAAGACGGAGAATGTGATGAACCAAAACCACTTAAAGAAGAGGCTGAGGTAGAAGAAGAAAAGGAACCTGAGGAACTCGAAGAGGGTGAAGTTTCTGATGAAGGTGAACATCGACCTGAAGAAACAGAACCCAGGCCGATTTGTCGTTTTTATTCCAGAGGACAATGTACATGGGGTGCAAGCTGCCGGTGAGTAATTTGCTGGTAAAAATGTATGTAGACCTAAATGAATCTATCAAGAATGGTCTATCTAGATTTTTGCATCCTGGCGTCACGGACAAAGGCAATTACTCGATGTTTGAAATGGTACGTCCAATACCTCCACCTGGTGGCCTACCGTTTTATCCACCTGATGCTTACCGAACACATGAAAGACCATTGGTAAATATTAATTTTGAATTTTAAAGCTTTTTAAAAATATAAGTTATTCTCATCAATTAGATTCCTGGAGTTCCAATTGCACCGATAAAAAAAGAAGATGTGCCTATTGTGGAATCAGCTTGGGAAAGAGGATTACGCCAAGCCAAAGAGGTAAAAAGAAATATTTCATTTATAATATAAAAAATATTTATATATATTTCAGCCAGCTCTAAATTGTATTCAATAATACTATTATATTTTTTATTAACATTAGATACTTAAAAAATCTAATAAAAAAAAAGAAACTGATATTGATTTTGAAGAAAAAAAGATGAATTTAACATCAAATCAAGAAGAGGTTGAAAAAGAAAATGATTATTATGCACAACAACGTCCTACTAGTCCAACTGCTTCACCTGCTATTAGTCCTCCTATTGAAAGATTGTGAGTAGAATAATGTTAAATTTTATAATATATTTATGTTGTGATTTTGTTGCTTTTATTGTAGTAAATCAGACTTGGAAGCTCGACATCATCGGGCTCCGCTTCCTGATGCTTATGTGGATGAATTTATACCACCACCGGTAGATTTTTATCATCATCGACCTGAATTTTGGCCTCCTCATCATGGTCGTCCTCTACCACATTTTCCTCCTGGCCATCCAATGGACTTTCATGCAGCTCCTAGAAGAAATCCATACTATCCTTATCCACCACCAGATCCATATTATCATCCCGGTTTGAAACCTCACCACCGGGGATTGCCTCCTAAATATCCACCAAATAGGGAAGTAATAGTGCAACGTTCTGAGAAGTCTTACAGGTATAATTTTTACATTTTAGATGGTTAGTTATTTAAAAAAATATATAAAGGTAATACATTCAATATTTAAATGTAGTCCTCCTCAACCTTCTGGCCATCGTAATAGAAGAGATAGATCATCAAGTCGACCACGTAGAGGAGATGACTGGGCTGATCCTTGGATGAGGTCAAAGTCGCCTGGTGGCAGATCTAAACTTAGAGGAAGGAAGAAGTCATATTCTTCACACTCCTCATTTTCAACATCAAGGTATCATCTATATAATAATTTCTATTGTAATTACATTTTACAATATATATATATATATATATTTAGATCCAGCAGTAGTTCGAGTGCAACAAGTTACAGCACACGCAGTAGATCAAGAGGTAGATCAGATTCTCTGTCGAAAAATAGGAAGAAAGCACCACCTCAACAATCTTCATTTAAATCTTCTCCTGGTCGTAAACCAAATAGAAAGCCAGGTAACTATTTTTAATTTAATGTAAAAGAAAAGAATAAACTCATACACATTCAAACTTAAGCTTAGGTTTGAATTTAGTAAAATGTTATCTTATAAATAGCATTTAGTTGTTAAATTTACTACGTAGGTATTTATTTTTATAGTTTTTATTTATATAGTTAATATATATCATTCTCAAACATATTTATAAGGTTATTTTTACTAATACAATTTGAAATGTTATTGGATAAATTGAGTTCAAATAATTTTTCGTTTATTTTTAGAGAGAAATCCTTCACCAGATGCATTTGAAAAAAAATCAGTAAGTCGATCAATGAATCCTCCAGTGCCTACAAATAGATGGTCTGTTTCTCCTACAAACAATGTCACTTCTATACCACCTATACAAAGGTAAGCTATTTGTTAATTGTTTTATTATTATTTATAATATGTTTTAAATTTTATAGAGCAAGACAAATGCCGATGCCACCTAGGTTTGCTGTAAATAAGACTAGTGGAGTAAAATCTCCATCAACTACTCATACCTCTTCCTCTTCATCAAGTAGTGAAGAGTCTGGTTCTGGGTCTTCAGAATCATCTGAATCAAGTGGTTCTGAATCTTCATCTGAAGATGGTGGAAGCCCAAAACAAAAGAAACGAACATCGTCTCCTGACAAATTAGCTAAAAAAGGAGCCAAAGTATGTTTTCTTCAACATTACTTCATATATTTATGTTTGTTTTTAATAATGTTTTGGTAATTTTATTACATTTAGGTACAAAAATCCCAAAGTAAGCAAAATGTTAAGAAAAAAATGGTGGCGCCAATTGTTCCGCCAGTTAAAAAAGGTTTGTTTTTTTTTTTATATTTATTATAGGTACCTAAGATAAATAATTCTACTGACAAACCATACAACTAAAAAATCTGAGTTTTTTTGCATATAATTATGTTATTAAATTAAATAAAAATATTGATATCTCAAAAAATTTCTAAGACAATTATTTAGCCGTGTACATCTATTTAAAATATACACATGGCATCATATTTCCTATACCATAGCATGTAGACTCAATGTTTAAATGTACATGTAATATTAATTTTTTTTATTTAAACTATATAAACATTTTTAAAGTTCATACATGATCTTTAATTTAGTGTCAATATACAAAAAATATATTTATATGATTATGTTTAAGATAAAAAAAAAATTTTAATGTGCAAATAAATATGAAATAACACCTCTATAATATTATCATCTGAATCTATTAATACATTTGTTTGTGTTTCTTATTGAGTTATTTCATTTAAATGTAATGCCATACATTTTATTAGTTTATAAGAACTATTATTAAATATTAAAATACAATTTATTTTACCGTTTAAAGTGTGGTTTATAGGTAGTAGTTGATGATTGATCTTCTTTTGTCCATTTCAAATGCGTCTAGACAGCTAAATAATTGTCGTAGGAATTTTTTTAATGTTATCTTTATTTTAGTAATACTATAATAATAGCTAAAGTTTTATGGTCCTTTAAGAAGACTCCACTCATGCAATTTTCAAGGGATTCTATTTAGGCAATTTTTAATTAAATGTTAAGAAAAATAAAATTTATAATTTAAAAGTGATTTAAAAATAGCTCCGTTTTAGTACCATTTTTATTGTTTTGTGTAATCAAAAACAAAAACATTTTACTAGAAAAAATTGTTCTCAGGCTGTAGTTTTAATTAGGAAACCAAATATTTTTAATATTGTTAACAAAATTTATCTGTACTCTATCATCATTTTTTTGATATTACAAATATAACTGATTTTATGCCATCTGTAAAAAATCTCCTAAAAAGTAATTTTTACAAAATTAATAACATTTTTATCTTTCTATATTTTTTAAAGAACGGCCAAAAAGTAAATTAATGTAGTACATAGTTAATTTTGTCTATAATATTATATCAAAATTTGGTTTCTTAATTACCACCAAAACCTGCGAACAATTTTTCCTCACATAACAGTTATTTACTGTTGAAATAATACATGTTTTAGTGTCTTCTTAATATATATATATGTAGTCTATGTATTATGTAGAGTTATATTAACATATAAATGTATATATTTTTTATTCTAGAAAAAACTGCTACTCAAGGGAAAAAGAGATCATTGGAATCTGATAATGATGATACTAAAAGTTCTCCTCCTAGAGTAAGTATTACCAATTATTTTATCTAATTAAGTTTTTTATGTTATTTGAATCGAAGGCACCGTGGGGATGCTTATTTTTTACATGAGTTATTGGTTTACTTAATATATATTAAGATTTTTTGAGAATACAAAAATACAAATTTTATGATTTCAAATGAAAAAATTTAACTCGAGTGATGTTTAAATTTAATTATTGAACTAATTATTACCAATCAAAACTCGTAATACTTAAAAATATATATATATATAGTAATATTATTATGTTTAGTTTTTCCAACTGATTTAATTTAAATAAAAGTTTTTTATTAAAGTAAATAATTTTTGTTTTATAAAATAATATTAATAAAATTATAGAAAAAAAAAATTTAATGTAGAACTAGATACTACTTCTGATTGTTTTGATTTATTTCTGAGACATTGTAAAATATGAGTTACAGCGGCGTATTTAGAAATTATTTATGGTGGGGGGGGATGAAATAATTAATCATAAGGTGACCGAAGTAATCATACGGTTCACGAATACGGTACAGGCGTGCTGTTATCTATATTCTATAAAATAAATCGTTTGAATGGAAATCGCATTTCTTTATTATCTATAGTAACACAGGTATTATAAATTATATCATTTTATGATTTTTATTTTTATGGAAATATATATTATCCCCCCCCCCTTAGGTATATATTTTTTCATTTCACTATATATTTCCATAAAATAAATTAAAATTTAAAGTGCAAGGGGGGATCTATCCCCCAAATCCCCCCGTAAATACGCCGCTGATGAGTTATAATCTTCTTTGGGGATGGATATGTTTAGTTCAAGATACAAATTTGAAATTATTAAAGGAGATCACAACACTAAAATTTTTTTTTTTAATTTTAATTTTATTGATTTATTATTATTGTTAAAATAATGAAAAACGTATAAGTAAAAATCCGAAGTTAAAAAAATGATTATTCAACGAGATATTAAGAATTAATAAATAGCCCCGTGACGTCATAGAGCCGATCAGTGCACAGCCGCCTATGTTTTACGTGTAAAAGTTGCTTCGTTTACATAATGATTTTAATAACTTATGATAGTATTTTAGATTTTTTTTTTTTAATCTTACGTATAATTATGTGTTTAAGACAATAGTGCGATTTTAAATATAATATATTGTCTTGTTATTGTATAATATAATATGAATTTCGTAAAATTGAGTTCACGTTGTATCGCCGCGCTGTGCCACACACCCGCAGGTGACACGACGGTGGGGCGATAGTATTACAGAACTATTTATACATACGTATTTTTATATTATTATTATTATTGAACATTGTAATGTTAATGTATAATAAGATAATAAACTGAAACAATACACGGATAAGAGATACGAGTATATTTTCTCGGTTATCGTTCGCTGTCGTTACACTACCACCGCGCCAAATCACAAACACAAGCCAAATTTTATGAAATTTACTTCTTAATAATTTTAAATACTATAAAAAAAACTAGAAAGTATATGAAAATTATAATCAAACCATTACCGTAAGCACATAAATACACTTCAGTTTATGTAAAAAAAAAAAATAGAAAATATTATTTTTAGGGATTGAAATCAATGTATTAAACTAGACACTTTTACACGTAAAACATACGCTGTCGTTCAGACATCGGCTCTATGGCGTCAGACGTGTATTTTCAAACGCTTATATTTCATTGAATAATTACAGTAGGACTGTGAGACCCACACCATATTTCTTAGAATATAACGTACTTTAAATCTAGGCAAACTTATTTTTAGTATTTTGTGCTCCTTTAATAAATTAAAATTACAAATAATTTTGAATGGTTACCAATAAAAATAAGGGACATTTAAAGAAGCGCTGATATTGAAAATGCAATAAATCAGCTATTGCTGCATTTTTTATTTACTTGTATGTACTCTACGATTCAATAGTATCGATAGTATTTTGCATGTGTCCACTTCCCCTTTCTAAGCAAGCAGTTGATAAAGTTCTTGATGTCCCTATAAAGAGATATTACTGTTGATTTCTTCTATGATGTTATGATCCGTTGAATTAGTTTCTTTAGTCCGGAATTGTAGATTTATTCATGTTAACTTATGACTGTATATCCCCATAAAAAATTCAGTCAAGATCTCAATTATATTATAGATATATTGATCATCGTCACATTACCGAAATAAATTTATTGTTTTATGAGTTATCTTGTGAAAGTAGACTTGTGCGATAAACAGTGATGTAGTAGGATTTTTTCCATAGGTGGTCAAAAAAAAACTACGAGATTTTTTTTTATCCAAATATCGAAAAATGTTTTCTAAAACTGGAAATAGGCGGAAAGGCTTAAAATAATTGAGAGGACCATACCATACTGACTTCTAGGGGGACTCGTGCATTTCTGATATTGATGAATTAAGCCAAACATGATGAGGAAGGGAATTAGCTACCAAGTTTAAACCCTGTGTACTGCCTATATAATATTCTTTAATTTTTATTCAAATACCACAACTATATATGTACCCCTGTATGTAGTATAAATAATATAGTAGTTTTACAAATATATTATATATATTTGTAATTGACGATAAGATAATATTAAACTCAAAAATTTTACTTTAGGCATTAGCACTATGCCTATGACTTCACTTTTTTCTTTTAATTATTTTTATGATAATGTATTAATTCAATGTAATGACACTACCTTTCACTATATGATATATTAGGTATATATTTACCAAAAAAAAGTTGACGATTTGGGATTTAAAAAGAAAAAAGTTGTGATAATAAATATTTAGAGATTGTAAAACATGTTTTTTCCGAAATGTCATAACTTTTTAGTTACTGTTTTGTCTCATATAAACATATTTTTGTTTCGAGCAAATGTACTATGCTTACACAACAATAAAAAATGGTTTCAACAGAACACAATATTGGACCAACAGTGTTTATTTCAATTATACATTTTATCTTTTCGTTACAATTTATAAATTTAAAATCATTAAAAATGCACTTAATAATTAATGGCTACATACAATAATAAATAAATAATTACCAATTTTTTTTAAAAAACTAAAACTAAATTATTATGTACATTTTACAATACTAAAATTATTTTTAAATGTATTTAAAGTTTCACATTATAATTTTTTGCACATTTTTCAGTTGATTTCAAGTGTTTAATTTTTTTTTTTTTTTTTTTTTTTTTTTTTATTTGCCTATTAAAAATGGAGTGTGTAACTTACATGTTATATACGTTATAGGACATATTCCATAAATAACCATTTTTTTTTTTTATGTTATGTGTGTGGACCTACCAGAGGAGGTAAACATGGCAAATTATATCACGTTTCTGTATTACTAATACAATTAGTGGGTAAAAATTACAAACTTTTTTTCTGATCTACAACAGAATAACTAAAAAAATAAATCATATATTATAATGTATCCAAAGTCAAAAGTATATTAATATGGTTATTATTGATCTTTAGAACTATTGAGTACACGATTAATTAATTAATACAAATTGTTCTGTTTATAGAAGAAAGGAGGAACAGTACCATCGAGGCGCGAAGAGTTGTTAAAACAACTGAAGGCTGTGGAAGATGCTATTGCCAGGAAAAAATCCAAAGTAGCATTGTAAATAAATAAATGAACATTATAATATATAATATTGTTGACTTAATATTTGATAATTCTATATTAATGTATATAATTTTAAGTATACTAGTTTGTAAAATAAATGGTTTCTATCTCATATATGTGTAATAAAAAAAGGATTTTGAAATTCTATTGTGTATTGAGAAATTATTGTCAATTTTTTATATGTGTACCTATGTCTACATTTATGATATAATTAAAAAAAAAACCATTGGAAAAAAAATTTGTGTTGTACGTTGAGCCTATATTCCAAACAGATCCAATATAACGTGTATTGTTAAACTGAAATCTTAAGTACCTATTTAAAATCCTGTGACTGGAATACATATTCATTACTCAGCTTAAGAGGACGCCACACACGTGTTTTTTTGATGTTCTTCTCTACAAATTTGATAATAAGTAAATTTACTCCGATATTAATTATTATAGATTTGCTACGTTATGCGCGTATGTAAGAGAGACAACAAACGCGCATGTAGCGTCCTCTTAATATTATATAATATGCATCTATTAATTAATGTATTTTTTTTTTTTTATGATTTTAAGTCTACGTATACATTACTTATATTAATAGTGTTAACGATATAAAATGTTTGATGGTTTTTTAATGTACCACATTGCCGTAATGAGTTGTGAGAATTAAATACATCTACATTTGTTACTGTGCACGGTGTAATAATACCGTACACGTAATATTGACGTTAATAAAAATGATTTGAATAGGTACTTCCACAATTTTCAACGTTTGAAATTGTTTAGAGGAACTTTATTATGTCTACGTTCACACGTTTTGTGGTTTTTGTTACAGGTTCAGCGCCAGTCTCTGTCTGTACAGCCGTTGTCTGCAAAATTGATAAAATTCGATTTCCCTGGTGAAGTTCTTCCTCACCATGTCTTTCACGGCTTCACTGACCGTCGGCTTGAAAGCGTTGTGATTGACTTTGTGCAAACCCATATCGCCTGCGTTTATGCAATTTTGAGAAAATTTCGACATTGCAGTGTTTACTTCAGACAACATTTGTTGCGCAGAATACAGAAGAAGAAAAAAACATTGTTGCAGTTTACTATACCGTAATACACGTCGGTGGCCCCTTTGAAGAATCTCGGAATGTAATGTTCGAACACCGTCAGCGTGACGTTGAAATCCTCCAATACACCGACCACGGCGTAACGTTGTTCCACCGAACGTTTTGCCCTCTCCAACGCTCCATCTGAATTGAACGGACTATATAGGGACATTAATATATTATATATTATTTTTATATTATTATATCATATTATTATTATTTATTATTATTATATTTCACCGTGCAGTTTTATGGAAAAAAATTCCTTTCGCCCTAATAATGACGCGAGCGTTTTTTTTTTTTTGCGTTCAGAAAGTATATATATATATATATATATATATAAGACATTTTCGATTTGTTTGAAAACATGTAATGAAATTCGCAAAATGTGTAATCGAACGTTTTTTTTTAAACGAATTGGCGTAATTAATATTTATTCATTATGAGTCTACGGCGCCGGCTCATCGATATTGATAGGTACCACCTATACCTACTAAATGGACGATTATTATTTTCTATATTTTCTGCGACCGCACGGTACAAAAATCCTGAACGATTGATCTGTTTTCGAAAATCTGTAAAATTTACATTGATCGCGCTATTTCTATTTTGGACAGAAAGTATCGCTATAATAGGTACCTATTACTAGGATTAAGTTATGACTTTATAGGGCCATATTATATGGTCGTACGTGTCGGTTGATCTCGAGTTTGACTAAATCTAGTTGAAAATATATTACCCACGTTGCAGCACGATAATTGCAGTTTAGCCAAAGTTTTAGTTAAACTTGGTTTAACTAACTATATTGGTGCAAGTGTTTTAACGGATGTTGGGCGAACTTCTCATCCACATTTTAATTATTAATAATAATAATAATATTTTATAATTTAATTTAATTTTATAATAATAATTCAAAAGTGTTTTAGTGAAATGTTATATTTAAGGTAGTTCGTGTTATATAGGTAGGTACCTATATTTCCATATTATCACGTCTTATTGTTACGTTCGTTTATTATTGTTAGAGATGAGCCGAACTCGAAATGTTAGTGTCGAGACGAATTTCGATGTTCAATATAGCGAATCCGAAACGAACTTTTAGTTTATGTTTGTCGAACTCGTAAGTCTAATTTCCAATTCGAACTTATATATATATATATATATTTTATGTTCTTTTATCACCAAATTTACCTATTTTCACAATAATGTCGTTTCTTCTTATGGTTATCGCATTTTTTATCAAATACTAAATTTAACATTTTCTTTGATACTAAAAATTGATTTTTCGTGCTTTTATTTTTCATTATTTGTAATAAATCTATGTTCTATAGATATTTCAGATCAAGTTTAAAAAAAGGTACACTTCGTTACTGGGCGGTATATTCTTGGTGGATGTATTGCATTTGAAAGCGATGATAAATCATTGCATTCAATAATAAAACTAGTGATGTTACGAACTGTTCGAAAATCGAACCCAAAATTGGAAATATTCGAACCGAACTAAACACAAAATAGTTCAGGTCGAATATCGAACCTAGGAAAAAAAATTTGAAACTAATTTGTCGTAAAACGATAAAAAGAAATGGAAAAATGTCGAATCCTTCTTTACTTAGACTTAAAATTATGTTTAATAATTTAATAATGCACCTACCTAATACATTTTTACGCAAATATACATAATTAATAAAAAATGGTAATTTATATTATTTTATTGTTTTTTTTTTTTTTTATGAAGTTCGGTTCGGGTTCGTTAAAATTTTAAAAAGTTCGGTTTGACCTCAAAAATCTGGGTTCGTAACATCATTAAATAAAACGATTCTGAGCGTAGCTTCGGTGTAGTAGGTATTCATAATTACTCTTAATATTAGTTATATACTCAGTGCCTACCTATATTTAACATTACATCAAAGATCGAATGTAGAAATAAATATGATCTTACAAAATTACGAAGAAATGAAAAATTTGAATTTAACGAAATCACATTTTGCCGTTTTTTCATCATTTTTTGGTAGTTTTTCCTTATATGCATTAAAAAACTGTTGAGAAAATCGAAAAATAACCTGTTTAATGTACCAACTAGATGAAATTTACTACAGGAAACCATGGAAGCTTGTAAAGATCGGAGTACTCCTTTTGGTAATAAATTTGTTAACAGAGAAAAAATATAAACATCATTATTCAACCACTACTACCTCGCTACGCTCAGAATCTAAAATACTTTTTTTCCGTCGGTTTTTTGTTATTTGGTTAAATTTATGTACGACTAACGTTATAGATACTAAATTTTTTCAGGTCTTAAAATCTCATTTCACCAACTATTTGGACATAAATACCTCAAAATTGATAATTATTTGTCGAAAAAATTAAAATGACTAGGTATAAAAAAAAAAAAAAAATTGTGACTACGGATTTTCGAGATTTTTTAAATTTAGTTAGGGTAACGTGTGTTTAACGATGCATAAATTTTTCAGGCCTTAAAACCCAAATTTACCCCTTTTCGAACATAGAAACCTCGAAATCTAAAATGTCTATAAATAGCCCAAAATTGCAAAAAAATTAAAAAAAAACTTGATCATCGTAATAATATATTACTAAATTAAATATTGGATAAAATTTCAAGTCATTATTTTCGAAATTACGGAGAAATGAAAACTCTCGATTTGACGAAACCGTACCTATATTCACCGTTTTTACCTCATTTTTTCGTAGTTTTTCCATACGCATTAAAAATAAAACTATTGATAATATCGAAAAATGACCTCTCTAAAGTATACCAACTAGATGAAATTTGCTACCTACCGGAAATCGGGTAAGCTTGTAAAGATCCGGAGCAGTGTGAAATGTGTTAACAGAAAAAATAAATAAACATCATTGTAAAACCACTAGGTCCCTAATCTAAAATTCTTAATAAATAATAATATTTTTTTATTGGGCAAATTCACGATACTATATTATTATCTATAACGATTAACTTTTGCCTTTTTAATTCAGGGAGTCAAAACGGGTTGTAGACCGGTTTTGAAAACCGGGTAACCCGGAAAATTTGGAAAACGGGTTACAACCCGTTACCCGAAACCCGAAAAAAGTCGAAACCGGTTTTGGACACGAAACCCGGAAAAACTCGAAACCGGGTTTGGACACGAAACCCGAAACCCGGAAAATCTCGAAACCGTTTTCTAACACGAAACCCGAAAAAACTGGAAATCGGGTTTAAACCCGAAACCCGGAAAAATCGAAACCGTTTTCGGACCCGTTACCCAAAACCCGGAAAATCTCGAAACCGTTTTCTAACACGAAACCCGAAACCTGGAAAAACTCGAAACCGGTTTTGGACACGAAACCCGGAAAATCTCGAAACCGTTTTCTAACACGAAACCCGAAAAAACTCGAAATCGGGTTTAAACCCAAAACCCGAAACCCGGAAAAATCGAAACCGTTTTCGGACCCGTTACCCGAAACCCGGAAAATCTCGAAACCGTTTTCGTATCCTCGTCGAAACCCCCATATATATCTTTGTGTACAACGGACCCTATTATAAATACTTGAACTTAGCTCACACGACCTCAACGATTTTATTAATATGGCTATATCTTCTTCTTCTCCTTCACCTTCTCTCCCGACTATTTGGGGTCGGCCACCCTGGTCCTATACACTTCCACTTAACTCTATCTCCCGCGTTATCATTGGTGTGGCGTCTCTGTAATTAGTAAGTGTTATTAAAATAATATAATATAATTATACTATAAATACCTACGCAGTTCGGATGCAATCGGTTTGCGTAAAACATGTTTTTGAATAAATTTTGCAATTTTGAAACGGTGAAAATGTTTTTATGAGTCAATTTAGAAATAACCTATTTTTAAAATGTATTTAAATTTTAAACACTTTTAAGTTCAAGATTTTAATTTTTCTTAAAAGGGGTTCTGCGTGTAGACAATTATTGAAAAAAAAAAAATTAATAAAACGGCAGACGAACTAAAACTAAAATTTTTTTTTTTTCAAGTAATTTATATGTGGTCCCGCGTCAATGTGGGTATATATCATATATTTTAATTGTGTCATTATAACCGGAGTTCTATCGTTCAATAATTCAATAATTGTACGCACAAAATATATTTGAAATACCGACTATATAATAATAGGTATGTATAAAAAAAAAAAAAAAAACGCTTTATTTTACTTTTTTGTTGGTTAATATATTTTGCCAAATGTCAACGGGAATCTCATCAATTTTGTCCTTATTTAGGATTTATCTATATTTTACAATAAATGTTTTAACTCTAAAAATTCAAGTGGTATTTTCGTTCGTTCTATACGTGTGCAGGGGACATGTTTTCAGTTTCTATACTGAAAATCATTGGAGTGTCCTTATCTTTTGAAAAAAAAAAAAAAATCACATATTTCAGTGGGGGGGGGGATATTTGATTATTTGCAACTATACAGTTTAGCAATTTATATACGATTATTTAAGACATATTATGCACCCGACAAGGTCGTTGGTGCGGCCGAGAGAGGGTCGTTTGACGGAAATCACGTGGTAATAATGATGGGAAGAAGAAAAAGAAAATACTAGAAAGTTTCGTCGGAGAGAGTATATACAGTATAGGTATGTATTTATAACTAGGGCCGACCGAATAAGACACAAATCGTGGCAATATATACAACAATATCAATAGTTTTGTACATATAATATATACGCCGATGCATTGACCTTGACTCCTCGTTTAGTCACATAAATCGGACATAATATTTTGTTAACCTACATAGGATCCAAAACACGAATTACGTATATATTGCACGTTTATTATACGTTTAAAATTACGAAATCTCGTGCGGTCTTGCAGTGGATGATTAATTTTTTGAATTCATTTTTTCTTTTGAAATCTATAGAGTCATTGTCATTTGGCAACTGCGATATTTCTTTATAAATTATAACAATATAATATATATGTACTTATTGGAAAATGTTTTTTATTACAATAAAATTTTCAGCACTAACTATATATTATATATTAGCTAGGTATCTATAGCACAGGAAGGACTGCATAAGGTATATATAATATATGGGCCATCTTCCTCTTCTCGAAAAACGATATTTTATTTATAATTACACAATAACGTTTTCAAAAAATTAAAACAAACAGAATATTATAATATTATATATAGTTTAATGGTTATCACGATTTTATGATTTATTGTCATTTTAGATTCCGTGCAATTATTGTGTACAACATTATATATATATAGACTATTCGATTTTTTTATGTGTCATCTCTTTTTTCAGCGTTACAAAACTTTTGTGTACCTATATATAGCCTATTTTATATTTCGCGATTATAACATTTTCATTATTATTTTTCATATATATATTATATATTTGTATATAATTTTAGAGACAAGTGGACAACAGATCCTGGGACCTTTTGATATTTGGACGAGACATTATATTTTACGCACAGCGAGAGAGACTAATTTAATGCGTGGACTTTTTGATTCCTGGTGGGATATTTAGATTTATAGAAAACCATTATTACACCTATAACTATTTATATATTTTATACCGAAAATTCACTTTGAAATTAAAACCTATAACCTCGTATAGCTCGTTATATTTTGCGTCTGTAATGGCCGGTTAGGTAGGTACCTACCTATCAGGGTTGCCAACCGTCCCGATTTTAGCGGGACATATTTTTCCCGGGACATAAGGAAATTACCAATATTTATCTCTTTCTTCGATTGTATAAACGATAAAACTTCAAAAGCATTGATTATAAAACATATAAATAAAACCATTTATAATTAATGATAAAATGATATTTACTATCTATCTATGATAGTAATATTATAGTAATCATTAATAGCATATTATTATTATAAGTCTTATTATATATATATTATATATTATACGCCGCATTGCCATCTAATCAGTTACGCGGTGTTTACGGTGATGTGATGACATTATATTTTGTGCTTAGTATATTCGTTCGATCAATATCGTATTTAGCTTATCAATATTTTTTCGTGCATCTTTCAATTACAGACTACAGTACATTTTATTGGTGTTCTGTATGTGTAGGTATATAATAATTAATAATGAGTGACTCCGAAGAACAAATTATTACTCATACTCCACCAAAAAAGGCAAAACGTCTTTGTACTTTTCGTGAAGTGTGGTTAAGTTCATATATTTGGCTTAAAAAATCAGAAAATAACAATTTGTATGGTCATTGTAAGGTATACTATAAGAAAGACTTTTTAATATCTCATGGTGGTAAATCAGATGTACAACACCATGCAAATAGCGTTTCACATAAACAAAAAGAAAGTTCTAGTAAACAATTATCTACAATAAATTCATATTTTGTAACCAAAAATACATCGGAAAGTCAACAGGTTAATTTAGCTGAAGTTTGTAAAATTTTTCATAATATAAAACATAACCTTATCTTATAATTCTCTCGATTGTGATTTTAAGATGCTTCCAAAAATATTTTCCGATTCAAATATAGCCAGCAAAATGTCTTGTGGTCGTACTAAAGCTGAAGCTATAGTACAAAATTTTGAACGCCGTGAAGAGCCAGAAAAAATACAATTGGAAAAATAAATAATTTACAATTTATAATTAATATTACTTTTTTTTTTTTATTAAAAATGTCGTCTAAAATTGTATATTATTATTATTATTATTATTTTATTAATCATTATTATGTTTATTACACAATTTATAATAATAAAGTATATACATATAGAGAGCAAATATATCCGTGTTATGTACTTGTATATCTTATATTATAATATGTTATGCCAGAAATTATTGCCTTTATAATAGATATATTAAAACCTGAAGAAAATGTTCTCATATTTGAAAAAAAGTCCCGATTTTCTTAACTGGATAGTTGGCAACCCTGCTACCTATTATTATATACTCACGTGCATTCTTCGTCGTGTCCACAAAAGAACATTGTCTGCCGCCTGTGGTCGCTGATTCCTTCACGTTTCTCGCCTTGCGTGTACGTACACTCCCGGTCACCGCGCAGAACGCAAGTCTCGAAGTCCTATATAAATGAAAATAAAACGCAAAAAATAAATATAAATACCTACTTTTCGCGCATTTTGTTTTTTTTTTTTTTTTGTAAATTATTAAACGGTACAATACTTTTTTCAGCCAATTCGGATCCGGCAGCGGCGTATCCGGAAAAGCGTGTTTTCTCTCCACGTAGTACCATGGCGCTCTGATGTAGTAATACCAAGAGATCACGCGTTCCACGGGATCCCTCACGAGATTTATGTAAATGGGCTCGGGCATGTAAAACCTATACGATGGTAAGAAAAAAAATCGGACGTGTTTATTAACTATAGACACGAGAACGCGTTAAAGTCTCCGCTGGTGGTAAAATATAATGATATATTGTATGTCGTTAATATTAAAATATGATATCGACCGTCCAATTCAAGATTGCAGCAACAACTCGAAAATAATATTGAAAAAAAAAAAAACGAGTTAACTATAATTGTATACCGAAATTTTCGTTTTATTAAATCAATTTAATCACACGATAAATTATAGATAAATACAGATTATATAGCAAGGGAATCCGGGGGGGGGGGGGGGAAATTTGCGAGGTCATGTGGCGAGATTATTAAATATGGCATAACATGTTATAATTTTCAAATGCAATGACAATTGAATAAAAAAAAAAATGTTTTTAAAACGTTTCACAGAGGAAGACCGTGTCAATTTCGCGAAAAATAAATATTTGATAATATATCTATAGCTTATCAGAGTAGGTACTTTCATTATGATTTTTCTTTTATCATTTTCACCCAGTCTGTGAATAAAAACATCTAAGTGTAATAATATTACAAATTAATAAAATATTCAATTTTATGACGTGAGCCATAACTATATATATATATAAGATAAGAGTTGAGACAACTGTTACTAGAAATCAGTTTGGGTTTATGCCTGGGAGGTCAGCAATAATGGAGCCAATATTTTGTGTGAGACAGATTGTAGAGAAGTACAGAGAAAGGAAAAATAAATTGTGTATAGTGTTTATTGATCTAGAGAAGGCTTATTATGATAGGGTTCCTAGGGAGATCTTAAAGTGGGCATTAATGAAGAAAGGATTACCAAAGGTGTATGTGAACATAATTGAAGATGTGTATGAAGGGGCGAGTA
>JAIPRL010000647.1:0-21041 GCA_025469235.1 Pemphigus obesinymphae
TATGAGTTATGTATACTACACCGTTTTATTGAATGCAATGATTTATCATTGCTTTCAAATTCAATACATCCACCAAAAGTACCCTGCCCAGTAGTGAATTGCATCCACCAATTCTGACACCCGACGAGCGAAGTGCTTCCACAACCTACTGACCGGCTTTTTTTTTTTTTACTCTCGCGGAGATTATGATCATATAAAGAACGAATATGACGACCATTTTAAATGGATAATAAATAAATTTTTAATTTCACAAAATCTGTGGCTATATTTTAATATTACTATGTTGGTCAGCGGCGAGAACGGAGAGCGGATAAATTGCGTTTAGCTATATATATATATATATTAATATTATATATATATATGTTGAAAAGACGAAGACGAGTATTAAAATTTAGTTACTGTGCATGTAAACTGAGGTATATGGTATATGGTATATATATATATAAATGGTTGGTTTTTATACAAAATGTTGATGATGATGTCGAGGCGTAATAAAGTTGTAATAAAGGTGGCAGCAGTTAAAAATATGCTTGTCCGTAATACCGTTATAAAATGTAGTATATATCATCATGCCGCTGGTGTTTTTAATTAAATAAACGCACACGTTTAGTACTTGGAAGTACAGGTAGTGCATCTTATATTATATACACATAAGGTATTATATAATGTAGGTTGCTAGCCAGTTTTACCGCCAGATAGTATTTCCTAAAAATCGTACTGAACTCGAAAAAAACCGAGTAGGTATATACTCAGAGCTATAGCAAGATTCGATAGCGCCCTTGGCAAAGAGCCGCCGAATTTCCGCCCTTAAATTTATAATAAGGAAAAAAAAATCATTGATTTTTTTGAGTTGCCCCCCCCCCCATTCCTTAAAAATCTAGTTAATAGGCAAAAAAGAAAGTCATCAACTTACTTTTACAAGATTTTGTCCGTTGAATTTTCACCCCCCCCCCCAATCTTAGTACTTTAGGGATAGAAATGATTTTTGCGCCCCTTTTCCTTTGCGCCCTTCGCCTGGGCCAGTTTCGCCAAGCCCTCGCTACGGCTCTGTATATACCATTTATCATGAAACAACGGAAAACATTTTTAAATCACTTTATTTTTCTGAATACATCATAAATCAATAAATCACCGTAAATTAAATACCGGTTAGGTGCACTACTTTCGGTTACACCTACAAACCGCATCCGTCAATTCGTTCACTGTGACATAACAAAAAAAAATTTTAATTTACAAACATTTGATAGTTCATCGCGTACCGACATAGTATTCCCCATAGCACTATATTACATTTAATTATTTACAAAATAAATTTATAAAATATTTGATATTTATATTTTTTCACAGTTATATTTCTAAATATCTATGCTTTAAAAGAACGTAACACCAGAATTTTCCATGCCCGCCTAACCAACAAGTAATTATTGGTATACGAAAATTATCATATCACAACATTGTCATATCTAATATTAGCCGATTATTATCAAATGTATCAACGAAATTATCTATGCTACACTATTGTGATGATATGGCGGGTACCACCACTAAACAGAGTTACCAATTTTGTATTATGTAAATTATTTATTTATCGTATTGTGTGATTTCTATATATTTCTATTTATGTTTCTTACTCTTCCGTGATCTCATCCCCTCCCAACCACGTGTATCTCCACATGAAGCGACGCGACGAAACGGCTGGTTCTTCTCGTTTTCTTCGACGACGACCACCGAACGAACACCACGTTCTAAGACGTTCCTCTCAGGCTCGTACGGCAACGGATATACGTCCGACTCTTTCCCGTACTTACGCTTTTGTAGTTCATATTTTTGTTATATTGTATTTCTCTTTAATGTAATAAATAATTTAAATGAAAAGTATTTTTCGTGCTTCACGCTGTACTCAAATTGTAAATTATTTATTCAACCGTATCTACTTATGAAACCTTCTCCCGTCGGAGTTTTATTAGTTAAATCGTTCTACGAACATAAACATGAGAAATAAAGCTATTTTTAAATTAAAATTTCGAAAAATGGCTCTTCTATAATATAGATAATGATCTCGTATATAAATTTGGTTATAGGTTAGTTTATCCTAATATTTGAAATTACAAAGATGTGATAAGAATGCTGGACGTACATTTCGTGTACCTATTATTAGTTGGTTAGACGGAGACAGCAAATGCGGGTCCTCTTGAGCTTAAAAATTAATTTTACTATGACTACCGAAATATGAACATAAAAGTGTATGGTTTTTCGAAAAACTTACCGGATAAGCATTTAAATTACGTTATCAGCTATATTGATTATTTACTGGTAAAGTTTAAAATTTTTAAATTTAGGTGGTAGTTTTTTAAAATGCATTTAAATTTGGAATTAGGATAAGGCAACAATATATAAATACATAATATTCTGTCCCCTATATACCCAACCTTCCCGTAATTACATCCCTACTTCATTCACTTCGACAGTTTCCCAATTTGCTGTGAAAATGACGTGCAATATATGTAAAAACTGAATTTATTTACATCATCTCCAAAATCCAACATAACCAATAATTACTTTTTTCAAATGGAAAAAAATTTACATTGATAAAAGTCAAAATTGTTGAAGGAAAAAATAATTTTTGGAAAGAATGGCGCAGTCCCATCATAATATGTACTCGTATAATATAGGTACTGGGTAGGCATAATAATATTACGAGTATATATATATAAGTACCTGATGTTCTTATATATAATATGTAAACTCCAAATAGAAGATTTTTAATTGGATTTTTACATAGAAGAAATATCACTGGACTTTTCAATTAATTCCACAGACCGTTTTCCGATCCAACCGACTCGTGGATATTTTATTTTCCGTTTTTCTCGCTTTGTGCATTGGATTTACGATTGTCCTCTTTTCCGTTTTTCCGTAATACGATTTTTTCGATGATAATGTATACGCTATTTTTTTATTTTTTTTTTTATAGATTCTCCTGTGTTCATATAGTATAATATACTCTGTTGTAGTCTATGGCAAAAGCACGAAGTATTACCAAAGATAACGACTGTTGATCGATATGCGGTAATCGGTAATCGGTCATTATACAAACCTTGGTAACCGGTATCCAGACGAATTGTGGTAACTATTATCATCATTGTTTATTTATTTTTTATCCGTTTGAATAATGTTAATAATTGTTATACATATTATAACGTATTATATCCGAAAATTTAATATAAATACGTTTTTATTTTAGTTTGTTATAAAAAATAATCAAAATTTCGAGTCCGTATTTAATTTTTATAAATGTTTATCATAGTTATTTATTTTAATCTTGGCCAGTAAGTGATAACTTTTATTATTATTATTATTGTTATTCAATATATCCAATATATTTATTCGCCGACTATAATGAAGAGTTATTCGAATATCTACGATTATGAACTTTTACTTTACATTTTCGACATTTTGTATGAACTTTTATCGGTACCTACTTATTTATTATATTTATTACGTACGTACGATATTTACCGGACATCCGTAGGTACATTTGTGCCTGGTCGCAATGGTAAATGGCTATAAGTCCGATCGACTAATTCACAGAGTAGCAAGAGTAAATTTCAGGGGGGGGGGTACAAATTAAAATAATTATAATATTCTTAAATTTACTACCGGTTTTAACAATAATGCAATATTAGGTAATTTTTATTAGGTGTCATGTCCTTCCCTTGAATCCATTGGTACAGATAAGTATGTTATGATTTAACTTCCAATGGTTGGGTTATGATTGGATTTTTAGTTCTGGAAAAATATGATTTTTAATGTACCTAGGTTTTTTTTTGCATTACAATTCCAATACTGTCTCGTTTTTTTTTTGAGATAATACAATTTGTGTCAATCCCAACCCATAGAAAATTCCTGTGCAGTATAATAAATAAAAATCAATAACTGAAACATATAAAATAATACATTTAAATTATAAATACTATTTATTGAATGTAAAGGTGCTTAGTGCAGTAATACAATTTAGAGTTAGTTTAAATATTATCAATTTTCAAATATAAATTTCTCTTTTTAATACCAAATTTATCAATGACTTTATCAATATATTCAGATTTTTTAATATTGTCGTCAATTTTTGCTTTATGAACACTCATCATACATAACCCGTCAAGTCTTTCTTCACTCATTGTAGATCTTGTCCATGTTTTCACTTTCCGTAATGTACTAAATGATCTTTCTACTGTACAAGTTGTTGGTGGCAATGTAATATATATTATTATACATTGTTTGTTTTATCTGAGGAAAAAATCCACATTCCTTTACTAATTTTGTATAATCTTGCATTATATCATCATAAGTTTGTGACTTCAACTTACAATAGTTATACCAAATTAAGCCATTAATTTTTAAATTTTGAATTTTAAAATGATTTTCAATATCTTTGAGTATCTCAAGGTATTCATTTTTTTCAGTTTAACTAATTCACAGGGAAATAACCAACATAATTTGAAAGGAGTCTCAATATTTTCATTAAATCTAGAATTTAATGATCCAATAATGGAGTCTAAATATGGTATAAATATGGACACTCGATAATAATCTTCAACAGACGAAATATTATAATTTGAACGATAACTTTGATATCCAACTGTTCGAGGTATGTCAAGTCTAATATTAAAGTGATTAGCTGTATTGGTTATTACTTCAAAAATATCTTTAAAATACTCTTCAGTATTTTATCTGTGTTTCTTTAATATTTCTAAATGATCTGTTTTAATCAATTTGTGTACAGTATGGAGATTAACACTTACACCTTGTAATTTATTTACAATTGGCTCTAATATAGCAGAGTATTGTGCAATTATTTTTAAACTAACTACAAAACTACTATTTAATGTAGCTGATGAAAGTTGATATACACGGATTCTTGTCGTATGATTTACATCTGCACTAGTAGATAATTGATCAAGAACCATTTTAATTTTAATGAAATTGTTATTGAATATTCTTATACATTTGTATTTTTCTGACCAACGAGTTTCACAGAATAAAGGAATGTTTGGAATCAGTCTTCTTCTCAAAATACTTTCTCGTATTCCTAATTTCAGAAATTGAGTTTTGATCTTTAACAACCTAATTAAGTTTATGTGATGCACAATGAAAATAACAAGCCATTGGATATTTTTTTCTAATAATTGTTTGTACCCCATTTTCCTTACTACTCATAGTTGAACAACCATCAAATCCTATACCAAATAGTTTTGATATATCTTAACCATATTTTTCAGTTTGTTCTTATATACTAGATGATATACCTTCTGAATTTAAAATTTGAACTTCAGTGAATCCTATAAACTCTTCACGAACAACAAAATTTATATCAATATATCGAACGATTAACGATCCCCACCACCCATCCGGCCGTCAAAAAAGAGATTACAATTCACAGTTACTACGCGTTATCTTAAATTTGAATTCCGAGTTTGTTTTTGTTCTGTGCCGCACAGTAGGTAATTGATAAATCGCAAAACATATGATTCTTTTCGGACAAGTTGTTGGGTGACGTTCACCTAGATCTTCGGTTAACTGGATACCCATGCGTTCAAAGTAGCCGAAACGGAAACAAAAGATTTTGAAGCTCGTGTCGTATCCGAGTGATCAGTACTTCATTATGATTTATGTACGAAATACAACATTTTACAAATTCAGATAAGGAACAATGAAAAAAATCCATATAATAGTGACAATGGTGGTTACCCTAATCACGTATCTAATATTTTCATACTGATAATATCTTAAATAAATTACCCAAATTGTTCCCAGAAATTTCGTTTTATAAGGTTTGAAATTTTCCAGGGGGGACATGTCCCCCTGATCCCCCTACCCCAATGGGCACCCATGCAGAGTAGGTATCTACTATAAAAGTAATATAATACGCAGGGCCGGATTTTGCTTTGGATGGGAGTGTGTCAACCCTCCCCTCACCATAGCAGTCGGTGAAATGAAGTTCAGTTGGTAAAAACATAAAGTTGATAAACTATTCGGCAAAATTATGATTGATGACCTTTTTTTTGCTTATTTACGATTTCAAAGATATATTTCTGAAGGTTTTGAAGAAACCCCCCCCCCCCACATAAATTACGGTAAATATATTCGAATATTTGAACTTCCGAAGTATTTTCACAATTTTAGTAGATTTTTTATTGTGTAATAATCGAAACACCTGGGCCAGAGCCGATCGAAGTTTTGGATTCGTATATAAATCACAAAATATTAATAGTCTGACAGACTAATTCTTTTATCCACTTTATCCACCTATTTATTCAAAATAATTTAGTGGTTTAAAGAGTACTTATTAGAAAGCCAATGACTATTCCACCACAGGCGGAATTTTCCTAACTTTAACAATAAATGACTATTACGAATCCCGACATAAATATAGTATAGGTATACTCTGAATTTGTCGCACTCAAAAGCTGTTTTAGTTATTGGGTGTTATAGGTCCGGGTTTTCATTCTAATTTATTCGCTGAATAACATAAGTTATTCGATAGATAAGAATAAATGGACAAATATTTATTTTTCAAAGTTAAGTTAAGGCTTAATTGTCGAATAATGTTATATTATGTCGTAAATTTTTGTTTTGAATAAAATGTATTCGTTAAAGACTACTGATAATATAGATTCCGGTTTATTATCAGTGTTATCACTAAAAACTGAAAAGTAAAATAATCGATTAATGACGATCGAGTAAACATGTGTAACATGTTTTATAGTTTACTATTGCTACAACCTATTAGTATCATTATTTAATGAATAACTTTTGCATTGAAAAACATTTATCGCTTTATTCAGAAGTTTATTTGCCGAATAAATATATTCGACGAATAGTTATTTGGCGGTCGGTGGACAAAACCGGATCTCAAAAGAAGTATTTTTTTAACCTTAATATAATAATCGATTATTACAAATCCCAATGTAAATTTAACATTTAAGTTCATGTTTTGCTCAAAATTGTTGTTGCACTTAAAATTAGTTTCAATTGTAATGTGTCAGGCTTAAAATAAGTTATACTTCCAAGGTTTCACACTCAAAAGGAGTTGCACCCGGTAAGTATTGCACTTAAGCTGGTTATACATATAATAACCTGATATATAGGTAAACCGTGACTTTGTGTAAGTACGTCAATTTTATAAACAATTTTCTTAAAAGTATTGAAAGTTTCGTTGAAATGCGGATGACCGCCGCTCAGAATTTCCGATAGACAATATCATATATTTTAATTTTTACAATGTATAGCTTGTACGGTTACCTACGCCTCACAATGACCATCATTAACCCGATAATATTATATTATTATACGTAAACACGAATGTTAATATTATTAATACAAAACCCGTGGGAGTAATAATATACCTATATAACCACTACCTATATACTAATGAGCGAGGTGATTGGAAAATACAAAATAAAAAATTATTACAACCTCGGAGAATTTAAAACATTTTTTTTTTTTATAAATTTTCATATAATTATATTAAAAATCAATTGTTATTTTAGTTATATATTATTGTATTTTATATTCTTTTTGTAGTAGGAACATTTAAATATCAGTTATTTAAAATAGCAATTATTGCAATGCTGTATTATTTCGTTCAAAATAAAGGAAAATTAAAAATTATAAATATTATTCTTGCAAAAACGCACTAAAAAAGTGATTATCATTGTAAGAGAAAACAGACAATTTAAATGATAATGGCGGTAGTAACGAATTGAGTATTTTAAACAAAAAGTTTTTAGTATTTTAACGTTGAATATTTTTTATTGAAATATTAAATACAAAATACCTCTAGTAAAAAGTATTTTAATATAAGACACAAAATACTTAAGGTGGGTTTTGTAGGACTAGTTTTAGACACTAAAAGACATATTTTTTGTCCATCGTAGCAATTGATTGAATAATCCTATAAAGATTTTGAAAACTGATTTTCATTTATTGACACAACTTTACTTTTAATCCACTGCTATCCATAAATCGGCTTTGTGAAATTGAAAATACTAAATATTTACTGACCAAATATTTTGATATTGGATATAAAAATTAAAAAGTAAAAAATTCATTATAAGTAAATTTGTTGATGAATTCAAATCTGTTTTCCAAATCTAAATAGTAAAATAAGATAAAGTGCTACGATGGATGTTTTGTCCATATTTTATGGACTCTTTTGAGTAAAATTTAGAAGAAATTTATGAAACGTCATCAAATATTTACATCACGAGTATGCCTGCGCGTACGTTGCGCGTTATCGGTGCGTGTAATACTATAGTAATGTATACTCGGGATTATACACACTAATATTGATTTATACATGCACACATACACACGACATTTTTGTATTATTTGAAAATTTCCTATATAAAACCCCTTATCATTAGATATACAAAATTACAAAATGTAATACACAATTATATTTAAAATATTGTCAATCTTTGAGTAAGTACATAAATTTAAAAAAAAGTCTGTATAATAGATTATTATAGTTTCGACTATATACCTAATACAGTAATATATGGATGGATATTTGTTAAAAGGGACATATCTACATTTTAACAACTTTTCAAGAGACAAAAGTCAATGTTTTGCTTTTAGTTTATTTGTGTGTAAAGATGTTTTTTTTTTCATTGTTTTTCTAAAAATATCCATAAACGATCAGTAACATAAGTCACTTTGAATTAATTAGAATATTCTACAATTTAAAAATTATTATATTACACGTGTAAAATTCATATATTTTAAAAAATCGAGTATTGGTTGACCACTGAGTGTTTGGTTAAGACGATATGACATCCGTATTTCTTGTTTCCGTTTAACCAATTAATAATATACGAAATTTATGTTGATTATTTTTGGCATAACATTGTCGTATTTAATATTAGAGTAAATTTAACTATTATAAAATGTATAGACGAGATCATTATATATACTAAGAAGAGCTTTTTTTCAACATTTTGTAAAGAGACAAAACTATTTTTAAATCCCATTAATTTAAACAAATATATATATTTATATATATTATTTTTAACATTTTTCGAAATTAAACGACACTATATAGATAATGATTTTATCTATACAATTTATAATATGACACTTTACTCTAATATTAAAAATGATAAAGTTGTGATAAAAATGCTAAATGTAAATTAACAGTTTTACATCCTTTTATTTCCCAAACTCAGGTTTGTACTTTCACATATTAGGGGAGTCGAACATGGTTCTTGATAGCTACGTCAAGCATATATAGCTACCAAATTATTGGACGGGTTTGATAATTATGGCTGGTTTGCACCAGAGGACAGACGCCACCAGTGAGAAAAATGTCGTTGGCTATCTAATTTGGTACTTGGGGGAGTTGAACCGAAGACCTCGAGCTCTAAAAACGGGTTTTGACATTCGACCATAGTCAACCCCCATAAAAATGCTGAACGTTAATTGCGTATATTGTCAATTGGTTAGACGGAGATCGCAAATGTATCACGTCCTCTTAAACACGTCGATATTGTGTTAGAAATCTTCCCAACCTTTTAAACCTTGCATTATATTATCCGTTGTCGTGGACTACCCTCCTTTCCTATGAATTAAAAGAGTGTAGACAGTTCAATTTGTAGTACAAGTTGTATAATATATATTTATTAAAGTAAATTAATGTTATAAAAAAAAAATTCGTTGTGATTTTTCGGTTCGCATTAGCTTTATTAACAAAGATATTATTGGGGTTTTACTTATCAAAGCTATACGCATATTCTTAATGGCATCCAATCGATTTGTTTGTTTGTTTTTAATGCAAAGCAGTCCGGAAAGTCCTTATTTGCATAAAAGAGTCGTCGAAAGTATGAGTAAATATCGTAATACGATTTTACGAAGCTTATTACGATATGCAATATTGCAATCACTGTATGACACTAATTATCATCGAGAATCACGTCAGATTCAAACGTATTCTTACCGATCCGATTATTTTGTAACTCTATGACATATTCCTGGATCTCGTCAGGTTCATCCTCAACTTTAATAATAAAATAATTTCGTGTCATACTTCGGACATCATAATATTCTGGGATATAACGATTAATGATATAACGATCTTTAAGTTTTTCGCAGATGGTGTAAAACGTTTTGCTGGATCTCAACTGTGAAGTCTGTTTTCATAGTTGAGCAATATATTCGATATTTGAAACGTTGAATAGTTGTTCACCTCAACTTTACTGATGCATAGCTCAATTTTCTACATAAACGTGCAGCGCTTTTCCGCAACCTTGTAAAATTGTAAATTTAACATGTTTTATTTAACTATTTAAAACAAGATTAAATTATCGGTAAGAATAATAACATATGTGTACGAATGTATGATACATATATAAATAAAAACGTACCTATACTTACTTATATGCGTATAAAAACATCAATAGCCACTATCGATTTATGTTGAGTTTTTACTTTTTAAATATTTAGGCGTAGCTTTGCAGATCACCATTGGTCCATGGACCATAAGTTGGGACACACTGTTCTAAATTTATCATTTGTGGTCGTATAAAACTGTGATATAGGTATAATAGTACTACATGTCTACTTATTAACGTATTAACGAGTATTTTAAAATAATTCTATATGACCAAAAACGATCGAAAGACGGTATTTTTGATATAAAATGACGTGTTTAATTTACAAGGAGGTAAATAACTGATAAGTAAATGACTGAAAATAATTTTCAAATACTTATAAAAAAAAAAATACGTATAATTTGTTCATAATTTAATTAATATATTATGTATAAATTATACATAATATTTACCAACATATTTTGAACAAATTATGTTTTTGAAATGTATTATTATATGGCCAAATGATTATTACATTTCAGAAACATAATTTGTTCAAAATGATTGTCGGTTATTGATGTTCTCTTTTTTGTTAATAATATTTTAGTTCTCAAAATTTATAATCATATCATGATTTTAAACTTCGATCTATGAAATAAACCATACGGCTTATCTGGTTTTATAATATATATATATATTTTTCGTGTACAATATGCGAGATGTGACATTTTGATTTTTAATCAAATTATATAACATAAGTATAAAAGTATTTCAAATAAATTAGTATTCAATACCATAAAAAAAGTATTTGAATACCAATATTCAAATACTCGTAGTGAAATATTTTACACATCTGTGTATAGGTATATAATATTATGGTCGAACCTATATGATTTCACAGTACGTCGCTGCTGTTTTTACTTTAACCAAAGTGCATTTCGTACGGTTCTGCGATTCGTATAAATATGCACACTATTCGATGCTTTACTGCGCTAGCAAAGGACACGGCGACACCGTTTTTCATCAACATTTACGTATATAATACGTACGCGGTAACTGTTGTGACACAGGTCGACACGTATAATAACGAGAGGATATTACGCCGATTGAATTAGTCACGTGACGATGTAAATTGGTCCGATCAACAAGCAGTGGACGTTGATATTACGGCGATACACCGTGGAGGGTCGACAACTACGGTGAATTATAATAGGTTAATTATCTCGGGATAATGGTTTTCCGACCGTCCAGCATCCCGTCCACTGCGCCAATTCCTATATATATACATATTACTATGGGTGACCTTTTATGTACAAAATTATCACTCGGGTCTGCGACTTAACATAACCGTGGGGACGATCTCCCCTAACTTATATATATATATATATATATATTATAATCGTCACGCGATGTATATGATTACAATATATTTTTCGGTATTATTTTCACAATATACGTATACAGTCTCTTCCGAAATTCGGCGATGTTTAATCAAAATGACAATGCATAGATACATGATGCCAAAGCTCAACAGTTATTTCAACATATTTTATTGTTGGATCATGTTCCGAAATTCAACGTTACCTACCGATTAAACGTCCACCGGATATAACGTTTATTTTACCGATTTTTCCCCTCATAAATCGGTATCGGAAAGTTTACTACTCGTAACATAGGAATAATGTTGCAATCGTTTCATCTTGTTCCGTTATATTCAACGCGATCTAAATATTTAACTATCCAACGACCTTCTAACAGATCCGCCGTTTAGTTGAATTTTGGAAGGCAAGATAAACGTCCGCCCGGATCCAACGTTTATTTTTCTGGTCGATATTTCTTATCGGTATCGTAGGGTTTATGATACCTAACTAAGTGTTTTTTTTCTTCTATTATATGGTTTATTCTAAGTCGATTTATTTTATTGACGTTTGTTAAGTATTTTTGTAAAAAGTAAAAACGTATATTTTAAAAATATTTAAATTTTACGTGATAGTAGGTGTGTATCTATCGTTTTTGATAACATATTACAGGAATAATTTCACAGAATATAATATATTGTATATTCTGTGATGATATTGAAATATTTCATCATGTTCCATTAATATATTCAACACGGTTTTCAACAACCTTCCAACAGATCAACAGTTTAGTTGAATTTTAGAAGGCGAGATTACCTATATTTACGTATATTATATTATGATCAGTGTTCGAATCGGCGGGGGGCGGGGGAGATCTAATAAATTGAGAGTAGCCTTACTAATTTTTTTTTTTACGGTTCATTTATTGAAAGCCCGATACGGACAGTGATCGGTAAAAGGGAATGAGTACAACTACTTTGGGGAAACTAAAAAAAAAAAAAAAAAAAAAAGAAATTGGCAAAAAAATCCAAAAGTTAAAATTTATCAATATATTTGCTACATTATGTTCTTCGGTGCCAATCGATGTACATTGTGGAAATCTACAAGAATTTTCAATGAAATATATAAATATTTTTTTTTTGAAATGGAAACTTACCTTCACTTATTATTTTACTCGGGCACCGTCCACACACGATATTGTACCTACCTATATAATTGTGTTTATCGCCATCTCATATCGCCGTGTCGGAGTCGTCGAAAGACACACCGATTTGGACGGACAGCTGATATAGACGGATCGGTGTTTTTTATTTTTTTTTTTATTTTTTTTTTTTTGGGGGGGTTGGGGGTGAGAATTGGTGAAGAAGACGACAGGGCGGCGGGAGGTATTTTCGAGGGGTGGTAGGCGGGTGTGTGTGCGGCGTACGCGCGTGTACGGCGTCGTAAAGCGTGTGCGTTCGCGAAAAACCCGACGGCCCGCCGTGGGCGTAATCGCTTCACGGGGAGGGCGGTCGCAACCGTCTTTTGGCGCGCGCTGGCGTGTTTTCGGCGATCCGCCGGCCGGCCGCGGGCCACTTGGCGCGAGGGCAGCGGGCCGGCAGTCGGTGGCGGAAACGGCATCCGGCAACAGTTGTACGCTCGACCGCAGACACGGACCACCTCCGGCCGACAATCGGCGGCGTTTGCCCGCACGGGACACGAGGTCTGTGCACGGGCACCCCGACGACGATCTTGTAATATTGTATTCCGTTTATAAATATCCGCGTGGCGACGAAAGAGGTAATTACATTTTGAAATACTTTACTTGTGCCGGAGGTCGTGGCAGGAGCGAAAAGAGGATTTTTTTTAATTTTAAAAATTTCAATAATTTTTTTATCATCATTGTCGAATTTCCGACCCACCACCGATGCGCGTCATCGTCCAATCCGCCGGGGCCCAGCGCGATTCGAAGGCTTTATACTCAATATATAGGCATATATGGTATATATTTTATTGAGACGGAAACCGCGATATTTTTTCTATTTATTCATTTTTACGCACAATTATCACCGCGATATTAAATTTAGGTTTTTTATTTTAACCTAACAAAACGAAATTTAGCGCCCGGAAAAATGAACTTGCTCGGGAAATTCGTGACGCCGCCGGCCATGCAATCTCCGAAAGCGAACCGTATCTATTTAGTCGATACTACGCACTACGGTATTTTTTCAAACGAAAAACGATTTTTGATTTCTCTGTATTTTTCGATTCTGCCGGCGACGAATAGCGATGACGAATATGTCGGTTTTATACAAAGTGAAGTATTTTTTTTCTTCGGACAATCGGACATTCGATATAGGAAATTAATTGTGCGGATCACGGTAGAGATTACAACGGTTATTTTGCACCGTCTATATAGTTGCCACAAGCTTATAGGAAAATAACTACGAAAACTTACCGAAAATCATTATGGATTGGAAAACAATCGAGTCAGAGATTTAAAATATATAGGTACTAAATATCGATTAGGTGTATAGGATCGTATTAACGTGATGAAATTTTTTTTGACTTTTCAGAAACGTAAGAAAAAAACTTTAGTTTGATTTTTTTTTATGTGTAAAATGTCAATTTCATGTTGATTGTCTGGTCTAAAATATGTTCCGGTTGGTACTTTTAGGATATTATAATTTTTGATTTCCCCGCCTAGTTTTCTTAAGCGTAAAATAATACTACCGAATATTAATGGAAAATTATTATAAATCGGATAACAATATTACATTAAATCGTGCTCAGAATACGTTTATTCCGACCGAATGTGATGATTTTTCTCTACTTTCAAATTTTAAATAATAATAATAATAATAATAATAATACCCTGTCTTGTCTGAGGAACATTCACTATACCTACTTATATACATATATATTATATACTTATATATATACTATATATCTGCATGGCTTATTAAAAATTATTACATGTTAATATTGTTATTATTGAACACATTTTTTCCAAGTTTTGAGTAGACGGCGCCCCCGTGGAAATTGCTTATCCCAAGATGTCTCCACGATTTGATATACCTATACATTCAGAAGTTGGTCACAGTTTTTAATCAGTTCCGTCAGCGTTTAGATTTGGGATTTTTCAAGGATTTGAAATTTGTGGTTTTTTTTTTAAATGTTTTTCTAGGGTTTTGCTCAACTTTATATACACATATATCGGTCATAATTCGTAATATAATGTGTTTTTATATATTAGTATATTGTTACACTTGTGCGTAAGAGTTATTTTCGTGCGCTCGTATATTATATATTAAATAGTTGCGGTGCCGTGCGAAAATACCGCGTACATATATCACACTGGTAACTATATATTCGAATGCTATTTGCGTTGTTGTACATACGAATTACAATAAGCCACAATATTATATTAATATTGTGTATTAGCAGTTTAATATTTTCGTTATTGTTGTTTAATACTAAATTTACGTATGTGACAGGTACTTGGTTAGCACGCACTGTGGTAGTGTAATAATATCATGGTAGATAGATGTGCAGAAAAACTGAATTCCAAACATTGCTGACGCCAATGTTCCCGTCCGCGAAATGGCGTTGCGAAATGTATGTTATTATGATATGAAATATACCTACTGCCGATCGCACGTAAATATATTAAAGTCTTCCTGATAATCATTTTCGTTAACTCGTAAAACATAAGTTGAATAATAGTTGACGTCGAGTCCCGTAATCTTTACAATACAACATCGGTCAATTTTAGGTACCTATTTAGACATTTTTTTTTTTTTTTTTTTTTTTTTTTTTGTTATGGTCCTCACAAAACAAGCGGATAATTCGTAAAAGGCCTCTCGAAGTTAAATGACCAACTAAATTCTGGTAAAAATATTTCCCTCGAATTTGATCTCATACAATTGTACCGAATATTTCAGAAACACACTTCAAAACCCAAAAAAACTGAGTTAGTGTTATTATTCTTTGAAGAAAGACACATTGTTTTATGCAGAAATCCATCAATACTTGGACCTTTAAGAACCTTTATTTAATTTAGGGTCAAAAATCATTTTATTTTTCAATTAGTTCAAAAATCTGTCAAGCGACGGTAACTTAACTGCTTTCTGCGTTAAACGCATTATTTGACCCCAAATGAAACAGCCTTGAAGGTCCAACTTTTCACACTCGCACTAAACAATGCGACTACCTTCAAACAATAATAACGTTTTTTTGATATTTTCTTAAAATGAGAAAATTGTTATATAACGGGTTTCTGAAATAATCGATTAAAGTGTATTATTCGGCTCGTATCATAATATCGTAATAATATATTTCTATACATGTGGTACTCGAAGACAGTTTTACAATTTAGAAACTATAGATGAATTTTTATCATTTAAAAACTTACCTGTGATGGAATATATTTTCCATTAGTAATCATGATTACTAATGATATTATGAATTACTATACTATGAATTACTAATAAAATCAATGATTAGTAATCACCCTGTTGTAGGCTTTTTTAAAGAAACCCTATAAATGATTAGATAAACATGTTAATTAGTATTTTAATATTTTGTAATTTGTTCAAGATTAAAAAAAAATAACCAGAAACGTCTACAAATATCTGTTTGGAGGGATCTCTTGAACGTATTTTTTAGAATTTATATTATTATTTGGAATTTGAAAGATAAGTTATCATATTCGATAGACGAGTTTTGATAAATTTTGGATTATTGTCTTAAAAAATAAGACGTGAAAAGAGTTAAATGTCACGTTTATTGTTAATATGTAATTCGATCAAATAATGTATTTAAGATGACGTCACACACTTCATTTTAAGGGGTTCTGTATACGCATTTTTTTTTAGATGTTTTAAGAAAAAGAAAAATCCAACTATTAAAGAATATTTTAATATAATTTAAAAGTAATTAAAAAATATTACTGTGTCAGTAATATTTTCTATTGTGTGGAATCACAATATTTGTTTAAAAATACGTTTACTCAAAACAAATAAAATAGCTTTTTAAAGTTATAAAACTTATAATAACATTTTTAGATGACAACATTTCAGAGATAGCTAACTTCATTGGGGTTTTACAATTTTCTAAATATTAACCTCGTTATCGAAGACAAAAATACTATTTTTTCTCCCATTTTTAAGATATTGTAACTTTTTTTAAACATATTATTTAATATACTATATTTGAGGTTGTCTCTAAAATTTTGTTTTCTATCAATTTTATAAAAAGTGTTTTAACTCTAAAATTAATTTAATAGGTCATTTCATTTGTTTTATATAAACATGTATTTACCGTGGAAAACCTTCTGTGTGACGTCCTTTTAAGTTTAAAATTTAAATACTCATATAAATCAATTAAATATTTTCAAAATTAATCTTCTCAATATATGAAAACTTAAAAAAATTATCATAATAATTCAAAATTCAAAGTATATAAACACTTAAAATAATTGTTTGGGGTTTTGCGGGCTTAGAAACTAAGGATTCTATGTAATATGAATTAAGATGTAATAAGATATCACAAGATTTTAAACCTATTTTTATAGAAAATTAAAAATTTTAAGGTCATCTAAATTTTTATGAGTAATTTTGGATAAGTAAATATATATAATAAAACGTGGACATTGAATAAAAGAGTTCCATTTTTCAAATTATCATATTTTTGATTTTTCAGGAAAGAAATTTTTCTTTCTTTGAACACTAAAATTGCATTTATCTCATCTGATAATAGGTTCTATTGTGCTACAAATTTTACTAAAGATATATAATACATATGTTAATTAAATTAAATTAAATTTAGCAGTTGGATATTTTTTCTTATATTTAACTGATTGCAAGATCATTAATCATCAGATTGATTTTTAGATAAAAAAATTTCTTCACATATGACTATTTCATTTTAATAAATTAATTTTTAAATTAGATGGTAGTATATGTTACCAACCTTAAAAAAAAAGAAGACAATCAGCTATCCCCAATTACTTTTTTATCAAATGTTTTTAGGTATCTTAATTTAATAGTCAAACTTTAACACTGATTATATAAGCTAAGTACTCATAAAAATATGCTAGAGTTATAACGATAAAACTATTTTTATGGATACACCTAAGTAACTATATAATATTATGGTGTTGCGCAACATTTACTGAAGAATGTACCATTTTTGCATAGATTTTCGCGCATAACTCAAAAGTTAATAATTTCTGCCGATTTGGTTTTACAATATCATTTATAAAAACTTAATAGATATTTAGCTCTATAAGTACCAGCTACTACCTAAGTTCAAGAATTCTGTCGTTCCTTTCAGATGTAAAATATCTATAATATCAGGAACAACATCTGGTTCATTATTTGATTGTTTCATTGTAGAAAATACCAACTTTAATTATTTCTGTGTTTTCCATCTTCGGTCCATTAAATGAAAAAACGAATAAGTGTATAGTAATAAATCAGTAGCGTGAAAATATTGTGAAAAAAAAAAAAATAATAATTTGAAAATATTGATTAATACACGGTACAATACCTGTATTATGTATATATTTTATTATATTAAGTATAGGTATATATAAATTTCAATTATACATTTTCGCATGGTTAACGCGACACGTAGTTATCCACGACGTGAAATAGGTTCAATAATAAAATTATATCGTATAACAGCTGCCGGATAATTTTTGTACCATTGGCACACCATTTTACCACTGGCATATAGCGTTTGATATAGAACCTTTTTATTACAGTGATTAATTTTAGAACAGTGTATTAGAATAGAACCATTTTATTCAACAAAATAGTGAGAATAAAATACCATTATCTATTGATGGCAATTATTAACCGATAGGAATTCTCATCAAGAGTTAGTACTTTTTAATTCTGACTAAATATAAATATAAATCTCTAAATATTTTCGTCAGACTTAAAAAATGCCCAAAAATTTAACGAAATGGTAACTATTTAAAAAATCATTTTTTCAAAATTAGCATTTAGAACTCTTTCTTTCTAAGTCCACGATTAGTTGAATCGTAAGTTTTTTAAAAACAGAAAATTCCTGGAAATTCAAAGTTTTGTGGCTTGATTTTTAAAAACTTTAACTAAAATTACCCATATAAAAATGTTGTTTATTTTACGATGTAATAACACTACAACCCGATAATCTCCCGAAACATGTTTTGCCACATTTTCAATAGTCATTTTTTAACATGCTACAACAATGTTACTGACGTGATATTACTTTTAGAATGTATCTGAATTTTTTTCAATCTTCAAATTTCAAGTTTTTTAAAATTTCCCATAAAAAATCCATTAAAAATTAAAAGTCGGTTTAATCTATATATATATCAAATTTCCATTATGATGGATATAGTATACAATGTCTATTACCGTTGAAATAATGTTCGTTGTTCCTATGCATTGATTAATTTCTATGGATCCCTATTATAATGTTTCTGGCTTGTGCAATCCTTTTTGTGCTATGAATTGAAGTTATATTACTCGGGAATCAATTTAGAAAAATGTAAGCTCAAATATTTTTTTTCTTAACACGTTTGATTATTCTCTGTCATTAGTTAATAATATGGTATTACCGATGGTATTTACATCGGGCGTATACCTACTGTAAATCTCTTATTCGACGGTTATTTCCCTTGTACGAGCTTGCTTTGATAATATTATTATTATTACGACCGAGTGTGACGATTGTTCGAATTTTGACGGCTTTCATTACTAAGGATGACAGGATATATTGCCTCTGTATAATCTGATTGAAATAATATTACGCGAATATCTATATTCGCCGTCATATTCATTCCTTCCGCAGTGTTGACAAATAACCACGACGTTTGGCGATAAGTTTGTCCGTAAAATAATAAGATAATAAAATATGGAAACGAGTACTATTCTATAAAGTAATATACTGTGAAGCAAAAAGAAAAACAAATAAATTATGACTTTATTCAAGTAAATCCGTATGAAAAATAATGATAATATTACCGATTGAATTTTCTGTCATTAATATAAACGTATTATCAAATATATTGGATTCAGAACGATAGGGACCCTATCGATTTTTTTTTCTTAATTTGTTTTTCCAGAAAACACTTTTGGAATAATAATATAAATATGTCATATTTAGTTAGAAATATAGTGTCTTAAAGTAAAAATAATAATAATTATTATTATAAGTATTTATATCAAATGAAATCTTGCATATACTGCATAATATACTTCATTTTATGATGAATGTTGAGTCAAATCAAATGTTTTTAAAAATAGTATATATTCTTGTAGCAAGGGTGAAAAGATAATATGATCAATAATGTTAATAATCAGTCAACAATAGTTAATTTTTGCTAAGGAATTGTTAATATAATATATATGACGTATTATTATTATTACGTTCGATAAAATAGCAGTTATGCAAGCTATTGCAATGATACTATTTTAAGTAGGTACCATATATACAAAAATGTGTTATACCTTTATAGTGTTTATTGTATAGCTTGTGGAAAAACATAAAACAATAATTATTAAACATGATTTTATTATTATTATTTCATTTTATGTGACTGTGCAGTTACCATAATACTTATATGTATAACACTTCAATGATCTAACCATGGTTAATACTAAATAGGACGTGATACCCGTATTTGTTGTCTCTGTCTGACCAACTGTTAATATACGAAGTGAATTTGTATCGCAACATTATCATTATTAATATTAGAGTAAATTGACTTATTATAAAATTTATAGACGATATTATTATCTGTGTCATAGAGTCGTTTTTTTCCTAAATTTTAATTTTAATGAAAAATAAATCTACTTTATTATAGTTAATGAGTTTTTAAAATAGTTATACTTCTTCAGAAAATAAAAAATAGGAAAAAAGGATAACGCTACAGCACAAATGATAAATGATCTCGCCTATAAATTTAGTAATAGGTTAATTTATTCTAATATTAGAAATGACAAAGTTGTGATACAAATGCTGAACGTAAATTTCGTATATTATTATTAGTTGGTTAGAAGGAGACTAAAAATACGGGTATCACGTCCTCATGGGTGCGTTCGAAAACTCTCCTCTAGTTAACTCGAGTCAACTATAGTCAATTTCATGTCGTTCGAGAAATCAGTGTTAACTCTAAGGTTACCGTTCGAAAACCTAGTGTTGTTCACTAGAGTTAACTCTTGTTACCCAAAAGAAATCGCTAGGTTCTTTTAACTCTACTGATAATTATTCTTATCATATACAGATAACAAGTAATTTTCATTTATATTCCCGCCTATATAATGTGATATAACCACAGAATATG